>OZ018309.1:19960157-20033375 GCA_963969455.1 Arge pagana | reverse complement strand
GTACAGATGATGAAGAAGAAGTGAGTTTTGACTATAAACAGAGAGCACTGGATTATTGGAGAAGTGGGAAAAATAAAAACTTGAAAATCGAAACTGTACAAAGAAGATTCAGAAAAGTCAAATCTAAAACTCAACTACATCGTTGGGCTAACAAGATAAATAAGGGTGGTACCTACAGGGAAAAAATTGCACGAATTTGTCAACATGTATTAGATAATTTCAATGCTGCTCTTGAAGGTGGTTCAATTATTCATGATCGAGATTTACGGCGATGGGCTTTGCACGCTCAAAAAGAAATTGGCTCTGAAGATTTCAGATTCAAGGCTTCTGAAAGTTGGCTTTTGAAGTTTAAAAAAGCCCATCGAATAGTATCAAGAAAAATAAATAAATTTGTCACTAGAAAAACTTTGGACAGTGAGTCAGAACTCAAAAGTAAAGCAAATCAGTTTGTAACTGACATTAAAACAACTATACCTATAATTGGAGTTGAGAATTTATATAATTCAGATCAAAGTGGATTCCAATTGGAAATGCACTCTGGAAGAACGTTAGCTGTTGAAGGAGAGAAGCAAGTGCAATGTTTAGTACAGTCAGTTTCGTCGACAACTCACAGTTATACCATTCAACCACTTATATCAGCTACAGGAAAACTCCTATCACCTCTTTTTCTGGTGTTAAAGGAGCCAAGTGGTCGATTCGGCCCTATCGTACAAACAACATTATTCCGTGCAGATAATGTACATGCGGAGGCATCTACATCTGGAAAGTTAACTACAAGTAAGCACACTCACAATAATTATTATCACCAAACTATGATTAATTGAATGATTTTATAAGAATATCTTGTAATTTCAGACCTTTTTAAGATTTGGTTAGAACAAGTATTTTATCCGAATGTGGGTCATCACTCTGTATTGTTACTTGATTCATGGAGTGGACACTGCGATGCAGTAATACAGGAAACAATGCCGGAAAACAAAATAATAACTATAAAAAAAATACCAACCGGTACAACAGGAAAAATACAACCACTTGATGTGTTTGGGTTTCGCATATGGAAAAATTATGTTCGACGTATTTCTGATAATGTAATTTTAATGAATTACGATTTAAATCTGCATTTGAGGAATAACATTATCAAACTCCAATCTTTAGCCCACAATCAGCTATCTTCACCACGATATGAAAATCTTTTTAAATATTCCTGGTACAAAAGTGGTTATATTGATGAAAAACCACAGGAATTCGTTAATCCCGTAGATTTTAGTTTCGGGGATTCGTGCGACATACGATGCGGAATAAGCGGATGTGAGAATATTGCTATGATACGATGCGGCTGGTGTAAGAAATCATTATGTTTCAAACATTTCTATGAAGATTACCATTATTGTCATGAATTTATAGAATAATACACTTTCAATTAAGAATTTGAAAAATATTCATTCGCAATAGAATTAGTTCTAGTTTTTTGTATTGAAGTTTTCTGGGTCAGTACATGTGCAGCTGAACCTGATTTCCATAATTGTTGAAATAAAAAATCAAAAATGAGACCTGTGAGCACTTTACTTTGAAAAAACCAAATTGATTTCGAATATTTGAGTATTTTTATATGTACATAATATGAATACGATTTTCCGAAGTTGATAACTTCTGATTACCACGAACAGCATTCTGTACAATGATTCGTTGGTGCTTCAACAGAATCAGGAAAATGATGCTGTATTGTATCTTCAACTATTTTTGCTGCGTGATCTTTGTACTGTTCTTGAAAATGTAATGTCTCTTCGATAATCATATCTACGTCATTGAAATCATTTGTGGCACTTAACAGTATATCTTTAATCGATTCTGCTAACTCCATTTCTCTATGATTGGCCGTTCCATCTTGTATTTGAATATTTTGAAAAAACGCGGATAATAAATGTATAACAGTCAAAGGATTGATTCTCATTGTTGAGTCCGGATGGAGGAACAAACCTACTCAATGCTTCTAAAAGACTACACTTATTCCCGAGCATGGAGTTTTACGACATATATACCCGACCGATGAGTAACGAAACGAATAATCGAAACTGATAAGCAGTATCGTAAAAAATTATCGGACGAAAAGACGAATTGATGGAATAAAAAATCACTCGCGAATCATAGTTTATCTTGACCAAGATGATTCATTTTATGAAGAAATTATTGCCTCGTGATAAATGACTTTAAATATAAGATATTCGATATCTCAATTCATATCTTATTCGTATTTCTCTTGAGAAAAACATTTTCTTCATTATTGCAGATGACCAATGTCTGAAGGGGTAGTAACCGTGTTTGGGGAGGGTTAACGCGAAATCCTCGAACACGTCAACTTATTTACTTCATTTCACAACTCAGAATATTTACTTTTCAATTTTCAAGTCAATATTCGAATCAGTACAACGAAAATATCTTCGAAAAATGTGGTTTTTCTGGTATAAAAAATAGGGGTTGCAACCCTCGTGGGCATAACAATGTCTAGTAGCTCCGCCTTGCCGCAAAGAGCATTTTTCATTTTGTTCCGTCGCGGAATACCAATTAGAAGCAGAGATATTTCGAAAAAAGACTTTAAGAGTGAACTTTGAGGGTAGATTTCACCCCCTAAACGGGCTTAAGAGCACGTATAACAAAATACGTGTCTCTCAAAACATATCTCATTCGTATTTCTCTTGAGAAAAACATTTTTTTCATTATTGCAGATGACCAATGTTTGAAGGGGTAGTAACCGTGTTTGGGGGTAGTTAACGCGAAATCCTCGAACACGTAAACTTATTTACTTTATTTCACAACTCAGAATATTTATTTTTCAATTTTCAAGTCAATATTAGAATCAGTACAACGAAAATATCTTCGAAAAATGTGGTTTTTCCGGTATAAAAAATAGGGGTTGCAACCCTCGTGGGCATAACAATGTCTAGTAGCTCCGCCTTGCCGCAAAGAGCATTTTCCATTTTGTTCCGTCGCGAAATACCAATTAGAAGCAGAGATATTTCGAAAAAAGACTTTTTGAGGGTGAGCTTTGAGGGTAGATTTCACCCCTAAATGGGCTTAAGAGCACGTATAAAAAAATACGTGTCTCTTATTTTTCGATGTTCTACAACATATATCAAAATCATTGAAATCGGTGAGTTCGGGTTCGCAAGGTTTCCTTGTTAGTCTTCCTCGCGAGACGTTTTTCTTGTTCGTTACCTAATTTGACCCTGTTTCCTCGCGCCACTCGGTTCAATTTCAGCTTATTATTATCCTAATAAGCGAAACGATCGTTCGATCGAGCTTGAAAAACTTCACTCGAGAATCGCTTGCTCGAGCGGAACATGCATCTTCGTTTTTTCGTTCCTTTCATCGATGGGAGATAATCCAACGTCTAGATCGGTGAGATAAGCACGTCCTGGGCGGAGTTCCGACTTCGTTAATGACCTCGGATTACTATTTCTCGAATTCCCACGTATTAATTACCCCCGCATCTCAATTTATCGATCACGACAATCAGCAAAAATATTCCCGCTTCGCCTCGACTTCAATTTCGGGGCCGAATCGTTCCGCGACGAAATCCTTCGATTCGACATTTCTTTCGATCTTCGACTATACATTTTCCCCTGGCAATATTCCGACACGTTCTTCAAATTTCACACGTTTCTTTCGTCCGCTCGTTATTTCGCGTTCCGCTATTCGCCGAGCCTTCGCGAGATATCCACGCTACGAAACGTGCGAGGAGGCCGCTAGTCGTGATAAAAATCAGTCCGTTGATAGTTCTCTGATTTCGAGAATTTGGTTTCTAGTCATCGGACGAAGTAGGTATTTACGAATCACGGTCGATATGAATTTCCGATAAACTCGAGACCTTCGGTTGTATTTTTTATTCTCTTACTTCATGTTATCCCTTATATTTAGCACTTCTTCCCTAATTTTTATACAGAAATGAATTATCTACCATGGAAACAGTGATCGTTGTACATTGCTTAGCAGCTTCGAGTCGTCTCGTCGGTTAGGAATAAAATGGGCACCGCGCTGAAAAGAATTTTTCAATTTTTGCATAGTTCCCAAGAATTGGAACAACTTCAGCCACGCGCCATTTTGATCACGTAGCTATCAATTTTCTTTTAATCTTCACAAAATGCCATGAATTTCGACCTGGAGGTGCGAAATCGTTACATTTGGCAAGAATTTTTTTTTTGAGCGGACCGTTGATATTAAACTCGACAAACCAGTAAATCTAAGAAAGATTGAAGAATATGATACGATTCATAATTATTTGGTTTTATCAGATCCAGTCGTAAGCAGCTTGCGAGATGAGTAGTTATTAAAAAACTAACGCGTGAGGCTAGATTTCTGAAAAAATGTGTGACAACTGTGTAACGTGAGAATCAATATGAATCAGGAAAAAAAATTAAGATATTCTAAACGGGACAAATTAAAAAAAAACAAAAATCTGCACCTCCAGCTCGAAATTTATGACAATTCGAAGAGGTTGAAAACAAATGATGGCTGTGTGGTCAGAATTGTTTCCATTTTTGCCGGTGAGACTGATGGTGGGAGTCGTGGGAATGAGAGTATTTCAATCTTGAGCTACTTTTCCCGAAGAACGATCGTTCGCCAAAGGAGCATCCGCGAATATCGAGAAGATGGACCGGCGAATACGTGTTCCGTTTTACTTTTTCTCGCGATTCATAAACGTCGGATCTGCTTCGGCGCTCGACCTCATCTCGGCAGACACGTAGTTGGGCCAACGCACGGTGATCATTTTTATTTAATGACGAGCATTCTTCGAGCTGACTCAACCGCGGCTCCGACTAAATTTAACTTGGTATTCGCCGCGTGCGCCGGGGAGACTTGTGAGAAACGTGCGCGCGATGTCTAAGACGTACTTGAACTTGACCGCGTCGAACAGTTTTACACGACGCTTCCGTAAAATTATGGCTGCCCGTTGAACAGAGATTATTTCTTCGGCTAAGAAACGTCGAAAATTTCGATCCTCAAAAGCCGTGTCTGTTCCGCGTCGACGGACAGCCAGTCCTGTGCCTGGTGCCTCTACGTTCCTCTGAATTCACGATCGTCACGAGATTCTGTCGTTAGAAGGCACATTTTGATATCTGCATTTCCCTCTCAGTTCCATCGACGATTCTCCCCGCCGTCGATTATAACAAAACGACCAGGCTTCTTTACCTTCGGCTTTTTTCTTTCGTACAACAAAGTTGCGTCGTGGCCCGGAGGCCAAAGGGTTCGCGAAAATTCTCGAACCTCGAGTTTCCCGAATCACTTTTAACTTGTCGAATAATCCCCTTCGCGAATTTTGACCCGAGGCACTCGCAAGCACTTTGAAGACCCTCGATATCATCTGTCCTTTTTCCCAGTCTCGCATCCTCGCGAAGTCGTTCGATCGAAACGTACGCAGAATACTTTTTCCACCTCCGACAAATCTCCTCCGTTGTACGAAACCCGCTGTGCCAAAAAATCTGTAAGACTTCGAACGTCACGACACTTTGGCTGTAGTACGTTACACTCGCGCACGTAGTGCAGCGCAGTTATATTCGTTACGTCTATCAGGACGTGTCATTTTGGGGCAACTGTTTTTTTTTTACTCGTAAACAGGTCGTATACTATCGGGAAGGTGGAAAAAGAAGTCTGTTAAAATTTGAGCATAAAATATTTTACGTTTCAAATGTTATAACTCGATTATAGCAAATTGTACAATTAGTCAAAGACAGATTTTTATAAAAAATTTAACGCTCTACAAAAAAGTCTGTCATACGTTTTAGATAAACACAGTCATTGAAATGATATTCGAGTTCAAGGTTCTAAATGCCTGAAAGTCCTCCCCTTTTAAATATTACTGGCAAATTATTGACTCTATCGGAAAATATTAATTGACTTTTTTGTGGACTATTAAATTTACAACACACATTTTATCATTTATAATTAATAAATATTCACACATAGTTGTTTGGCACTTAAAAATTTGTACTCACCAGTAAAATATCGGATAAAAATATGTTTACCACATTTTTACCAATAGTGTGAACTTTATACTCGAATATAATTTTCATGGCTATGATTATCAAGAAGGTCCAAGAAACCTTTTTCGTAGAGCTCTCAATTCCTTATGAAAAACTTTTATTGCCACGTTATTTAAGTGAGAAATAGAAATTCGCACCGAGGTATCTCTTAATATTAATATTACGGACTCAAATTTTAACAGATATATTTAAAAAAAAAAAAAAAAATCACACATCTAATAACTACGTACAGGTATATTACTGCACTACAAACGGAATGTCTCAAAGTGGCGGGAAGAAGTTGATTTTTTCGCCAACTCAGTTGTTCGTTGCTTGTTTTTCTTAACGCTGAATTTCCGCGCATGTGTAGTTTAACAATACATATGGAACAAAAAAAATCCGACCTAACATCGTAGAACAAACGACGAACGACCGAACTAACAAAAACTGTTGTCATATGAAGCCAGTTGTACAGACGTGCTGACAAGTCTTTATGACAAGCCTCGCGAGTCATAATATTCGTAACCTCGCATCATTTTTTTTTTATCAAACTGTTATTCAATGCACAATATGTAACGCATGAAACTCGTATTTTTTGTAAACAAGTAGTTTGCAGTTGCTCTCGCAAATAGCAATAAAGTGTATCGACCTCGATGCGGTTCGGCACTCGAGCAAGTTTTTTCGTTACCATCACGCCCGTTGTTCTTCCACCTGGCAGCAAACCTCGCTCGTGGCTCCGCCTTTCCGAAAATCGTGGTCGAGTTGTCATCGAGTATTCCCAGAAGATATAGTAGCAACTTTTTTGATAGTCCGACTAAAGTACAATAAAGTACCAACTATTATGTTAATATAGTAAGTTTTGTTATTTTCAACGGTAATTTTTACCATTGAGATGGTAACCGTATTATTCGAATGGTAGCTTGTACTATCTTCGTGGGTAAAAAAAATGATTACGTCATCATTGTACTTGCTAGTAACGCAAGATGGTAGCAGTTACCATCTGACATAGTTGATGGAACTATACGTGTTATGATTGCTGATACGTACACGTGCTAATAGATTACTACGCTGCGATGGTAATAAGTGCTATCAGAGGACAGGAGGAGCTGCGATTTTTTTTCTACGTGTGGAAAAAAGTGCTACAGATTTTATTCGTTCGCTGAATACCCATCGAAGTCCGTGCTTTTAATACCGATCTACGCTTCAAATTCGGCAAACCGTTCCGCTCCGCGTTTGAGCTTGAAATAAATAGCAATTCGCATTCGAACGGCAACCACGATTCAGCGAATTTGAAAATCGAGATTGGAATATTGTAATTAATCTGATATCCAGCCGCGCGTTATTCGTTGCTTTTTTAATTAGTCCTGCGCCAATTAACAGCTGGGAACGTACGCGCCTCCGTCGATCTCGCGCGCGCGTCACGGACCACCAGGAATTGAATGAATTCGTACGGCGAGCATATCGTCACGTGCGCGTATGCGTAGCCTTACCTATCGTTGGTAATCTGGCAATTAAGACTCGTGCCAAGTGGTTATTGAACTTGGAAAGTTTGGCCGTCGAGCCAAACTCGTACGCGCATCTAACGACGAGTTCATCGAGGCGTTCGACAAACGAATACCGTTCCTCCGCAGTTAACTTGTGACTCCGGACTTTTTTCGCCCAACAAAAATCTACCCCGCGTATAATATCGGATTTTTGGCAGACATATTCGTCCAATTTTCTACGCGAGGCGTGCATTTTTAATCGAGGTATCCCACGTTTCGTCGTTAAATCTCACTTCACCGAATGCCGAGACATGACTGGGCAAAAATGTCTTTTCCTGTCACAATTCATTATGCTTCCGCTCCGAGACTTTCATTTCACCCGAACGTGATTCTGCGTCGACCACAAAGTGGCAGTTTTCTAATGAATGAAATTGCAACTTGCCTCCGATTATAATCCATTTTATGGCCAGGCGTTCGCGGTGAGTAAAACAAAATCATCAAACCGTTTCACTTTTTGGTACCTACGGTAAGAAAATTCAATTTATTCTCCAAGAGAGCTGTAATTTGTTATCTTCGTTGGGAAAAAATCGTGGTCCCATTTTTTGGAATAGGATCTTCGGGGCATGGCGGAGGAACCGTTTCAGCGCTCGTAAAGTAGAATGATTAGGACAAAAACGACTACGATTCGGATAATTTGTAGTGTTGAAAAATTCCGTGTCCGATCACGGGCTATTTCTCAGGTGTCACAGACCCGATTCGTGCCTTTTGGTTGGTATTATTCACCGGAGAAATTCCAGTTCTTTTGTCACGCGCAACGACGAACGATTTATGTTATCCAATTTCACCGTGATATTCGAGACGCGAATTTTGTTCTCATCGCGCGACGAGTGTTTTTCGATACCAAGATCCCTTCCTTCGATGGGCTGCAGTTTCGTATCAATTTGCCGGTATTCGTCGCGCAATTTCAGGGACAATCGCGACCCCAGCGACGAGCCCATCGAGATACGACGAGCGAAGGGTGAGCATTTGGAGGGCCAACGACGCGAGGGAGATTCGTTGGCCGAGTACCGCTCGAGGCTGTTAAAATAGCAAACGCAACAACGATCTCGTTCAAAGGTTAAAATCCGACGCAGATCTTACAAGATCGTCGAGGCTGGGGCCCACGTGCCATTCTTCTCGCGTTGCAGATTCGATGCGCCTCATTGTCTGGCGCGACTTTCGCCCGCGGCGTGGGCAAACCTGTTACTTTATTTAGCTCCAGGGTAGAAGAACCACTTCCGTGTCCGTTTTGAAATATGCGACGGAACGCATCTTTGTGGGTGTGCCGATTCACGGCGTCTAGACTCGCCGCGAATATAACGATCCACCGGCGTCACAATAGCAGTTTTCGCAAGGGCGTGTCCGCCAGTTTTACCAATGCGGCACTGCAATTACTCGGATTTCAATCTCCCGCCTCGCTTTCCCGATGGATTCGATCGTAGCTCTCGCGAGATCCTTTGACGATAGGAATCGATCGCTTCATCCCCCATTTTCTCCCATTTCATCCCTCAGTCTCTCTCTCTCTCTCACCATTAGTCTCCCAAGTCTATACTTTCCTGCCTATTGCATATCTCACGGCAATTTCTCGATTCCAATTTTTAATTTAACTGTCTAACTTTTCATTACTATTTCTGTACTTATTATTATTCTCAGTTTTCATTTTTATTCTCACCGTACTGACTGCTACATATTATGCGCACAGTAAAATTCAACACAATCGGTAGTGTTGTTCTCACAGTCCGTTTTTCAACACACAAAAATGTTACTTGATACCAAAGAAACACTTTGTAAATGCTACTCGAGCACTGGTTTGTATTACTTAAAACACAGAGCTGTGTTGTCTCATCACTACACATGGAGTGTGTTGAAATAACACAAATTTTGTACTATGACGACAAAAAAAGTCGTTAACACAAATTTTTGTGTTAAACTTGGCGAAAATGTTTACTGTGCACATCCTTTAGATCGATATCTTGCTATCACTGTATTTTCAACTCTGAACGATGAACTGTACCTATATTTGCGGCGTTCCGTGCCAAATCAGACAGTTTAAAAAATCTGTATTTTGTATTTTCTCAATTTTCTGACATTTTTGTACGCTTCAAAAAAACCTTGCAGGTGAATTTTTCAATTTTCTCGATGATCCGTTCGCAAGTGATCAAATTTCGGTTTTTTGCTCACATCTTTGTGAATACTTTCAAGAATCGAGAATAAATATTAATTATGAAGATCCCAAATTCAGACCGGGATAAAAAATTGTTGAATGGATAGTAGTTTGTGATGACATATTTTCAAAAAGATCAAAATATGCACTCGCTTTAAAAAAAACAAATTTAAATTTTCTGTAATAAAAATATCGTGAACAAATATTTCGGATTTTATTTCTTTTTTTGAAGATTAGGTACCAGAAAAAATGGAAACTTTGAATAAAAATCCAATCTGGCTCGTTATTCATCAAGTTATGGACAAAACACCGAACTTTCATATTTTCCCAAAGGATGATCAAAAAAGCTCAAAATTTACCTGGCAAGTTTTTTCGGAAGGTAAAAAAACTGAGGAAATCAAAAAACGAAATTTCTTCAAACTCTTCGATTTGGCGTGGAACGCCCCAGCTATGTCTATATCTGGCTCGCTCTCTCTCAGTGTAGCTCTTCAGACATCTCTTTTTGCCCGAGTGTTATTTGAACCAGGAATACGCAATTCGTACGCGTGCTTCGGCATTGAAACAAGAGGCACCCACTTGTACTCGATGCCGAGTAGGTTGCCGAGAAGAACCTCCTCGTTGCCGTCGTTGTTACGAGGGTCGAAGTAAGCCGAAAGAGAACGTACCAAAAATACCCTCTCGCGCAATTCATTGCTCGACTGGAAAAAGATAATTCGACGTTCCATCAATCCAATCATTCGGTCGTATCGTCGATCGGTCCGTTTTCCCACAATCGTGCTTCTATCCCTATTCCCCTCGTAGCAAATCGTGACGATCGGAAAGATCCATCCGGTAAATTGCCTCGCGTCGCAAACGCGAGGGGAATGGGAAAAAAAAGAAAAAGAAAACAAAAAAAACGCTTTCCGAGGAATCTGTTCCCCAGATTTTCAGTCCGATGCAGTTTGGTTATTTACGGATTTCCCGCGCTACTCTCGTCGTTCCGAAGCAGAAAATCGAAAAGTCGTCGAACCTTGAAATCTGAACTCTGCAGTCTCCAATAATTCTTCGTAGCTGATGACGTAGCCTCGAATTTATGTCCCAAGTTTTCCTACGACTGCTTCTCTTCCCTCCAAGACATTCTTTCAGGCGAAATATACACACGCACATATATATATATATATATATATATATATATATATATATATATATATATATATATATATATACATCTTTATCACCAAAAAGCAACGACGTTGGTGTACTGGCGATAAAACGAATCGAAATACTGTCCCATCGCATTACCATTCCCGAGAAAACTCCTCGAGCTCGCGGCAAAACTTTACCCCCCCCCCCCCCCACGAGTTTGCAGAAATTGTATAATTTTTCCATAGAAATAGAACAGACATTTCCTCATTTTTTTCTCTCTCTTCTCTTCGCAATTGTCGAAGAAATATCTTCGCCCAGCCAGCGCGAACTCTGATTCAACGAATTCACGTCTTACCGAGATTTTTCGGACTAATCTTCTCGCTTACATTACATGACTGCTAGTTCGAGGGAAATAGCAGCACCAACATCAGACACCAGTACGATGAATTTAGCCTATATATGACGATCTTGTACGTCTTGGAACTATCATTGAAAGCTGTTGTCAACATATTGAAACATACGGACGTTGTAAATGTTGTGAACATGAGTGAATATATTATATTATATAGGTATTACATTATATAATCTTAACCCTGGAGTCTAAACTGTAAAAAACTGTTTATTTGCAAATATTGACAGAATTCCGAAAGATAACCAGACCAAGTGGTTGCCATTTTCCATTCAGAACTGGATTCACTCCCTGCAACTCGTTCTCTGTATTGTCTGTGTACTATTTAGTTATTATTTCGTTCACTTTTAATCATAGACTAATTATATTGTGTTTTCGTCGTGAGTTTATCTGTACTTTTGTATGATTCTCCCCCATCTTGACCATGAATTTCTACGGGATTTCTATCGTGTATTTCACGAATCGATGCGGGCCTGATCGAACGTATCTACGTCATACTGGTCTTTTATGTGGATTCCATTCGGTTTCGCAGGGAAACATAGGGGAACTAGCTGCCCATGTAATGTAGGGTCTGCGGGTGAACTTCGACCAAGTTCACTCCCACAAGACTACATGCTACTCGTGTGTCGAGCACGTGTTTTACACCTGAGGTCGCTCGTACACGTTCGAGAATACTTGACCCGTGGCAGAGATGTCAGATAACAAATAGCTCCCAGCAGAGCGTCGTTGCGGAGCATCAGAAAAAGTCATCAATTTTTCATGCGGAAAAAATGGCGACCACTTTTTTATCAGCACTTTAAGCAATTGTTCCATGCCGTATCAAACCTCGAGTCGTATTTCCCTCTCTCTCTCTGGGTGTTTTGTTTCTACAATCCAGGAACTGGCGGAAAATAGTCGAGTGAGTTGGAAAGGTGGTTTCCTCTCCCAGGAATCATTAGGACGAGAGTCGACGTCCCCATCCTCTCTCGCGCGTGGACGAGAATTTCTCGACCCGAAATAACAAACCAGCTAAAAATATATATTTAATGACGGTCAGGATAGGCGCAACGAAAAAACGTTAGCAGGGACGTCGCGTAGTCATAGGTGACTATCGTCAACAGAGAAGCTCTTCGTAATTTACCGAAGACGATGGGAGACCGCTTGCGAGAAGACCAGGCAGAGCAAACGTTGGCGAGAATATATGAAGTGGTTTCCTCCGAAAGTAGGAACGGTTTTATTGAACGGGGAGATAGATAGATAGATGGTTCTCCGAAGACCTCGTACCTATTGGATTGATATCGCGAAGTAATCCACGAGCAACCAATGAAAAGCCGTTGAAATCTGGCGAACGAGCTCGTTCGCACGGCACTAACTCTACTTCGAGGAAGATTACGTTGTAATTTTCAGTAAATGCCGCCTCGCAACTTGCCAACGACTTGAATCCAATAAAGCTCCGAGCTTAACTTCGCCTCCGCCGAATTTTTCCGAACAAATTGTTCCAGCCAACTCGAGTTTCACTCCGCTCAAACGCTCCTTCCCCTGCAGATCCGGCGAGGAGCAGCAAACGAACGTGTCGCGCGTCGAGTGACGAGAATGACGAATTTCTACGCGTCTTCTCCGCACGCGAAGAAACGAAGTTCAAGTTGATTCGAATCCTCGAGGCTTCCTCTTGCCTTCCGACCGCGTGCTCTAAATAGTCGAAACATCTCAGACACGCGTCGACGGAATTTCACAGCGACACGCCTCTCCGCGCTCGGGACTTATAATACATTTCAAGATCTGAGAATCCAAGTCGGAGAAATTTCTGTAGCCGTGAATTCGTCTTGGCCTATCGACCCGGGCGACCAATAATTCTGATCATTGGCAAACACCGAAGATGTTATTTCTATGGAACGACGGACGTAGGAACGCCGGGCAACACTACGACAGTCTCGTCACGTGCGACTGGCCTAATAAGTCCTCAAATACAACGGCATCGATGCTCGTCTTGCATGCGAAACGAGACGACTTCCTTGTCCACGGACAAATACTGTTATTGGTCGTGCTGTTTTAGTCCTTGGCAAACATTTCGGATTTATCAGGCAGCAGCCTCGGTACTGGATTAATTATCGTTGCCAGGGTAGAGAAATTTCCTACCCCCGAGTAAATTTCGTTGCTTCTTCGTTCGGAGATTTGTTGTTATTTCCATGGAAAATTTACGGTCGTCGTCCGCGTGATTTAGAGTATTCAACGAACGGATTAGAGGCTGCCGCGAATGTCATTTTAACCTTTAATACGAGAACATTTCCTCGCTGCTTCGGAATACCGACGCGTTAAATGGTGGTAAATCTGAAAGAGCGCCTAGTAAGCTCTCCGCACAAAACTCGACCGCTCGTTTAATCCGATTACATTCGATATTTCATGACTCGTGCTTGGCGTGTCCTTCGAAAAAAGACAACAAAAAAACAACATTTTCACGACGTACCTGCACTATCCATTGTGCCGCCAGTTTCATTTCCATACGTGACCGCGTCTCTCCCTTCGCGGAAAATTTTCATTTCCTCCGGCTTTGCCGCCGACAACGTGACTCCGCTGCTCGCGTCGGATACCAGCGATATTCGAGCTTGAATATCGAAGCTTTCGCGCTCCGCAATACCAACGAGCGAGTAAGCTTTTGGTAAATCTACGCGCGCGATTGAAATAACAATTAAAACGGCGTTTCACTGCCATCGTAGCAGCGCTTTTACATAGTTTTCATACAATTTTCATCGCTGGCGCATCTTCATCGCGCGCAAACATGGAAAAACCAGTGTTTCCAACACTGGAAACGTGCTCCACTTCAGCGTAACTTCGCAAGCCCCTCAGATCTTCTATATTAAAAATCTAGCATCACGAAGAATGTCCGCAATGTGGATTTCTTACTATTATTTTAACTCTTCTATTCAGGAAAAAAATTGTTAGTGATAAAAAATTGAATTAAATTTATAAACGACTCGTCGTAATTTCCAAATTCACAAAAAGAACAATTACCCATTCTTCTTTATTTATTTGTCCATTTCTTCTTAATAGCTCTACTTACAACTGTTTTTGTTTAAATTTTGTTTCTCTTATTCGAAAAGTTAATTTTCGGGACCAATTTCTGACTTTCGTTGTATTTATAATATGCCTAAATCTAAAGATATTTTCTCGAGTTAACTTACTACAAATATGGTCCACCTCCAGGTGTCATAGTTGTCGTACAATATCCACAAAATTAAAGCATGCATACAAATATCCATGCTTGTAGGCAAATGATTTTTTTGAACTCCTTGAACTAAATTTCGCAGAACCCCAAAAAAATGCTTAACACTTTCTCCCCCTACGAAACCTCGGGGCAATTTTTCCCCAAATTTGGGGGCTACACGGGAGAAACATCGATCGCGGCAATATCGTTATCCTCCGTTCACGCGCAACAGAAGTGCATGGCGTAACCGCAGATACGTGAAACCCGAGGGACGACGTGGAAGAAAAAGCACAACCAGGATTATACGCGGTCCGACTGTTTCCATCGAGAGGAATGAAACCATCGTTTCTCCCCGATGACGTCACTGCGGCTGTTGCCACGGCAATCGCCATATTGATTTCTCCGATCCATTAGCACGGCGTATTTGTTCTGGCAAAGCTGGTACTCTCTTCGAGGCCTGGAAAGGTGACGCGCGAAAATTCGCTACTTCGTTGATCCGAGGAAAATATGTCCGTCGACCCTGACGCGAAGATCTCGGAGGGCGAGCCCGACGGTCGAGGCGCGAACGGTCGCGGAGAAGGACGAGGAGCCAGGGAGAAGGGTTCTAATCGACTTGGGCAGCCCCGTTGGTCGTTCGGTGTCAGCATTTTTCAAGCGAACCTTTTGACCCAAATCGCGAAACAAAGGCTGGTCAACGACGAAACTTCGTCGCTAGCTCATCGTCGGTATTATCGTCACGCTGTTGTCTATACTTCGCTCTCATCTACGTCGCGATTATCGTGGGAGAATGGCGAAATCGGCGCGGTCGCAGCGAAGACTCACGTGCGAAGACTCACGTGTCTAACTATCTGTCCGTCTATCTATCTATCTACTTATCTATCTCTATGTGACGCGCGAGGAGGTGTGTACGCTGATCGACAGAGTAACATACGACGCACGTGCGGAGATGTCGCGTTACGTACGATCCGGTCTCTAACGGTGTCTAAACATAGGCGGGGCAAGTCCAACATTCTCGCATCCGCCGTTGAAAAAAACACACCGAGAGATATGCTAAAGCTCGCTAGGGGAGCGATGTGTACGCGAAGCCATACTCGTCGGCTAAACTTAGACAACCTCGGTTGGACTCGGTTCAAACGCTATTATAGCATCTTACAGTCGTTTCTATGAGCGTCGACGCGCGACGAGCACGAACTAAGATAGCATCGAAGGGAAAGGGTTGGTTTTTCGAAAAACTTCAAACAGACGTAGGCGACCACACTCGCGCCAACGAAATCAAATCGACTCTCTCGGGACTACGAAGAAGAAATCAGGGGTCTTATACGTACGAGCTCTCGAATCTCGCCGGCTCGGGGTTCGGTGCTTAACCCATTTCTCTACCGATACATTGTTCGAGAAAGTGGTAAAAAGGAGGAAAAAGTCTCCGGTCTTACCAGACATTCGACAACCTCGACTGCTGACGTGGCGTCGCTGAAGAAAATCAACACTATGCTCTCTCGTGATTTTTTCCATTTTCGCGCGAATATATCCAAGGAGCAACGGATCTGTGGTTCCGTTGTCGTTGAATTAATCAGAAACCCTCCGTCATCCGGCCAGACGGCCAAGTTCGACGCAAACGGCTTCGTTGTTGTCGCGTACCTATCGTGATTTAGCGAATCGAAGGTTCCGTCGACGCAACGCTCGGTGACCAACTGAGAGACTGGCGATTCGCGATCGATCGTTGCGGTTATTCGATAACATGATTTCTCTCTCTCTTTCTCTCACCTTTCCCCTTTTCTACCGGATTCACTTTTACAATGCCCGAGGCAACGCGAATTCTCGGATTTTCGTAACTGCGACACCGAGCTTCGTCCGGATAGGACACAGTCGCCAAAGTTCCTTCGCGGCAACCATTCCTGCTGGGGAACGAATCAATTGAAACCAAAAAACCAAACGAATTTAGTTTTTGTACCGTATTATCTACTCTCCAATCGAAGGATTCGATAAAATAATGATTTTTGACAAAATGGTTGCCGATCGAAGGCGACCGTCGATATTTCTGTGAAAAAACACCGTTTCCCTTGATTAAAAAAAAAGTATGCATTGAAAAAGACTGCCTATTGATGCACGAAGATGTTCGGGAAATTTGAAGTCGTTTTTGACATATTTTCTCCCCGATTCTGAAGAAGTCATTCGGAAAAAATGCGTAGATAAAATGAAATAAATAAAACACTCGTGACTCCTTGAATTTTCAACGAGCCAATTTTGAATTTTCAGAGAATTTTTTTTGACAGCTTATATTGTAAGAATCCGCCGAAATTGAAAAACCGATTTTTACATTCCGGGTATCAAAACTAGATGACGTCGTTTGGATGAAAAGAATCGGAAGGCTCGACGTTTGGCGACCGTAGCTTACGTTTGTCGCGTCGTCTCGTCGCTGGTGCACGGTCGTTCGAATTGACCTTTAGTAGTTTAGTTTGCTCCTCTGTTTCAGCAATCGATGGCAATAACCGTTCGCGAAATCTTAACGCGAAAGAAACGTTTCTCCGCATTCGTTCGATATGAGTGTTGAACAACGTTGAAACATGGATTGCGCAACAGCCGTGCAATGATGGCTGCCGAAGGCAACTGGCTTGTTGCGACGTGAGTAACTTTCGGATTCTGGAGCGCGGTAGGAGAGCTCGTACATTTCGGGAGTTACAGCTCAGCCTTATCGATCTTCTCTTCTCGCTGCGAAACTTTATGATCGCCTATACGCGCGTCCAGCACCGCGAAACTCCCGACGGAATGGGAAGATTCCGTCTGGCAAAAAATAAAACAACCGACGCGAAATTTCTCAAATTTCTCTCTCTCCCTCCCTCTCTTTCCCTCTCTCTCTCTCTCTCTCTCTCCTCTCTCTCTCCTCTCTCTCCTCTCTCTTTCTTTCTCTCCGTGTGATTGAACGCGCGAAAGATCCCCAGGGAAGTAGTCGAGAGGCCCTCAGCCAGAGAACCGACCTCCCGTTAACACCGTCTCGTGAAATATTACCGGTGCCCCGAACAACCCCCGGTGACGTGGTTCGTGAGTCATTGATATGGGAAGGAGAAAATTACACTCGTACCCTCGCGGCTATCGCCATACCTCTCAATTTATCTATTCCCCGCGTCTCCGACCTCCGTGCATTTATTCCATAAGCGTCGCCGATCGTGAAGGGGAACAAAACAACATCATTCCGAACTGCAATCGAATCGAACGATCGCGAGCAGTGCGTCGCTATAACTCGCAGCACAGCTACAACGCGATCGAATATTCCGATGAATCAACAAATCAGCAGATAAAAACGTAATCTAACGAAACGCGATTGTCACCAGATGACCTGATTCATTCGCTCGCATTGTCGTTTGCGTGATTTTTTTCTACACCTATGCTCGTTCGCTCCTAATATGCCACTCCACCCAATCCTGTCCGCAAATGGAGCCTCAAAATTTTTGGCAATTTTTAAACAACTTCCTCACATTATTTAGGTGTTAACTAAGAGATTTCTCGAGTATGAAAGATCAAAAAAAAAAAGGATTTTTAATTTTTTCGAGTCATTTTTTAAACCTTGCAATAAGATTTTAAGATTTCGGACCAGAAACAGAAAATAATTACGAAAACTTCTATCAACTTCATCCAGAGATCCTTTGTACTCGAGAAATCTCTTAGTTAATACCTAAATAATACGAGCAAGTCGTGAGAAAAATGCCAAAAAATTTGAGGCCGGAATTGCGTGCAGGATTTGGTGGAATGACTCATTCATATCCGGAGGAAGCAGTTTTTTGCGAGGGTTTCACCAGCTCCGAATGTTCTCCAAACGAAGCTAGTATCTGCTTCGAAGAAGAGCGGCTGGTACTCGTTGCTGAGTACAAATTTTGCTCGTATTTATCTCGAGTCGCCTCGATAAAATGTAACGAGATGTAGAACACGAAGAAACGAAGTTTGCCCTTGGCTGTGTATCGTTGGCACGAATAATTTCGGCTAAGACGGATAACAGAGCCCAGAGAAAATCACAGCGTAACCCAATTTCTCACGACGAAACACCAGATCAACGTAACAACACGCGTCAGCGAGTCTGACTCAACCGCGCGACACCTTTTCGCTCGAGGACGTAGCGTGGCAGGAGGGTCTAGCAGCAGCAGCAGCTCGAGCTGCTCGACGTTCGTTTAATGAGACCGCATTGATGGTTGTCGCAAGCATAGCTCGTCTGCTTCGCGTACCGTTGATGTTTATTTCGGCTCGTTTTCTCCCGTTTATTACCGTATCAACGAACGTTTCGTCAAGTTCCACTTTCTTGGCTCGTCTCTCTTCTTTGTTCAGCCACTCTTGGCGATCGTCTGACAAAGTCCCCACGCCGTCCCCTCGATCCCCAAATGGCCGCGTATCTACGATTTCGAAAGTGAAGGTTCCATTGTCGTTCCACCGTTCGCGTACAAAAAGATCTCGAGACATGCGCGAGCAGCGTGAACGAAACGATTGGAAACTTCCTCTTTTTATTCCTCCTCCGCTGTCGCTGTTATTTAACCGAAAATATACTCGCGTACGGAACAGCAACGAGAATTCCCAACTGGTAGTATCCTCGTGGTATAAACCGAAAAACTGCACCGACCACGCGAATCAACCATCGAGAACGTATCGTTACGATTTCCACAGGTAGCTCTTTTCGTTATCGTCTCGTTTCCATACCGATCGCTCCAACGCACAGGGAGATAAATTACCACTTCAAAAAAACAATCATATACCTAGCAAATAATAATAATGCGCACGCGTCGAAGAGTGGCAAAAAAAAGGAAAAATCGCCAGCAATAGTCTGTTTGTTTAGCGGTGTGAGCAATATTCGGGGCGACTAATCATTAGAATTAAACTGTTAGTCGCGCGTCGGGGTTACTGCAGTGAAACTAATCACTTCCTTCCAGCGGAGCAACCGTGCACCTATGTAAACACGACACTGCACTTTACTACGGTATACGTCAGGCATAGAGTATACCGTTTGACCAACTTCCACGAACTTTGACTCGTTAGACGATCCGTGAATTGCACTTATTTACATTTGGCAGCGCTCGTGTTCTCGAGATTAGGTATATGAACGAGTAGGTATAAATAGTCGAACGGCTTATTTTTCCTGCCTGGAAAAGGGGGAAATTCGTGTATTTTCGTAATATCAAACCTTCCATCCAGATATCGAGACCAACCTCGAGGTCTGTTTGGCGATAGACGGCTGTCCCTAGGTCAAGTACAATCATTTTTTATCTCGTGTCTCTGTTATACGAGTCGGTTGGTGTACAGTGACGCGGACTTATCAGGTTTCCCTTAATTATCACGAATCCACGTTCACCCTTTCGGAGTAGGTGGTTTCATCCGCGCGTTAACCTCTAATCCCGTCACTTTTTGATCCCATCTCCCGCGAGATCACATCTGTCTCACCGTACAAATTTGAGGTCGTTTTTAAACGAATATACCTTCATACCGAATACATAAATATGCCCTTTTCTCACCGTGAAAAATGGGGGTGTTTTTAAACAAATATACCTTCGCACGGAATACATGTAAATATATCTTTCCTAGAGTCATATCCGCTCGTAAACGTCATCGTCTGTTGTGTCCATTTTTAAATACGCGAAGATATTTGTTAAAGAAGGGAAATATACGTCGTTGGTGGATTTTCAACGCGTAGTTCGGATTCGTTGCTCTAAATTCGGTCCAAATTCCGTGGCGAACACTCGCGAAGGTAAAGGTATTTGGACAATGGTAACAAACAAACTAGTCCACTCAGAATTGGCATTACCATGGAGAAACGCAATTTACTCTGACATAGTCGGAATCCTAGACTCGAGGACTCTTCGTTCGAGACGAATGGGCGAATTGTAAATACCCCGTACGATACATCATATACCAACTCTGAACGACGCGACGCCCATGACTGCCATCTGCTCCGGCTGACTCTTGAGTGGCATTCGCTACTACGGGCGTGCATTCTGACTCTGTCTGCTGCCCGGTTACTTACTGGCACCAACCACTAGTTTCGCCGCTATGGGAGAACCCTGGCGTTTCAATCTCTTTTTTGATTTCAATAACTGTCGATATTTCCATGCATACTTTCAACATCGATCCTCTTGTGTCGTGCCATGTGAAATAATTTACAAGTCTGCCAGTAATTTTCTCATCTGGTAGTCATTTCTACGCGAAACGGAACGAGGTATTCGTTTTTGCGATGATACCGTTCTCTGTAAACTCGCATACCAATAATGTATTGTGACATATTTTAATATCTTACATCATCTTTAGTTCACACCAAAAAAAAAACCAAATTTTGAGTTTCGAGATAAGTCTCCGATTGAATTTTATCCGAGCAAGTTACTTAACTACTTACACAAATGACAAATAACATTGAATAACAAACAAACGCAAACGAAATTTTTCATAAAAAATGGTGAATCATGGTAGATTTTGTGCAGGGTTTTAAAATTAAATTGTAAAATAAATATTATTACGTTTTTTTAGAGGCCTAGATATATCCACGTGATCAATTTAATATTTTGTTAATTTTAAGTTTTCCAATTCAAGTGAACTCTTAGCCATCTTTAAATGATACCAAAAATATTGCAATACTGATCCTTTGATTAAATATTTTTCTCTTGTTTTCTGCTATACTCCGATCAGCGAGAGTTTAACAAATGTTTTTTCCTATCTATTACCTAAGCAATCTTTAAAAATATTTTACTTAAAAATGTTGATTTTATTTTATTTTTTGAACCAAATTTTTCTATATCCTTTTACGTCATTATTCAATCAATTGAATTGCAAATACGAACATTTTTAAATGTCCGCTTCGAGGTAGCGCTGGTAGTTTTTTTAGTGGTTTTAGAGCCGGCACTAGTGGTCTCCAGAAAAATATTCTGGAAAGAGGACACCTCGATGATTCATGTGTCATTTACGTGTTCGTAGAGTCCACCGTCCGAATGCGAATTACGCACGAGCGCGCCATTCGAATCGATATGACGATCCCTTACAGTATAATACTTTCATCGGTAGATCATAATAACATAGCTGACGCCAGTTATGCGTCATGACACTTGAAGCCACTTCGAATTCACGTCCGTCAACGAGCATCGATGGATATTTGTCGCCATGTCTGTCTTTGCCATTGTATCGAAGATCGACCAACATTTTTTCTTTCTTTCAAAATCAAGCTCATTTTTGAAGTTGTGATAGATAATTGCGCGTGTTCTGGTGCACAGCGTTAAGTTTGTCACTTTCGCTAGAAATTTGGTGGTGCGTAACTCGATCGGAACAAAATTGACCTTCTCCAGCGAGAGACCGCTTCCAAGCCCCCGAAGAGCCATTTGCAACGATGCATAAATGACGCCACGTTGTGAAGCATTCCCACTAGATGGGAGCATCCTTCGAGCTTTCGTTGACAAAGTTCAGAGCCGAAGCCTGCCAAATTGCTGGGTACCTACTTGGTATATCGGACAGGCAATTTATAATTATTCGAGTCGAGGGGTAGAAGCTTAGTGCTTTGGACTCGCTTTAAAAAAAAAAGCCAAGACAACCGCGTTACAACTTCGAGGGGATTAATACACGTGGCATTGTTATATTAAATTAACAGAACG
Organism: Arge pagana; assembly: GCA_963969455.1. NCBI lineage: Eukaryota > Metazoa > Arthropoda > Insecta > Hymenoptera > Argidae > Arge > Arge pagana. The sequence goes on along the minus strand of OZ018309.1, from coordinate 20,011,352 downwards.
ACGCAGCCGTTAAGCGATAACGGTACACGGGGGTACGGCAGAATAGGGGACGCGTGAAATTTAAGCTCGAAATACCATACATCATCTCTGAAACGGGAGCTCAGTTTCCGGAAGGCGAGATATGGCCAGCGAATTTGCAATGTAAATTTGCAAAACACATTACCCGCCGAGACGATCGCTAAATCGAGTGCGTCGCGTACATTTTCAAAGTCGGGAGGAGCATCGAGGTAAGAAGACCCTGCTATTTCGTTCAACCCTTAGGAAATTAGCTCGGGTTAATTTAGCTGCGGATATTCCGAGAGGTAATCGTAACTCGTGATAAAATCCGACCACCTAAACGAACGAATAGGCGTCTATTGGAAACAAAGTAGGGGCCGTGAGCATTAGGAGCCGCTTTCCGCAACACGGCTTCTCGAGCATCATGCCCAGGGCTTCTGATCAATTTGACCTACACGCCAGCCGAGCGCGGCCGACTCGAAACGAACAGAGTCGAGTTTTCCACGGTTTTCCCGGAAATCCTGCAACGCAATACGCACGAGCAGCAAATTTTACTTTCATCCTGCCTCAAATTTTCATCCCAAAATTGATCATATCCCGATTCGTACTTCTATTCTCATTTTTCTGCTGACGACCGAACGTCGATATACTTTCTCCCATTTTTCTATAGACACCCCGGAGGAAATTGACCGCACAGTTTTTCATCCGGTCGGCACACTTTACGGAATACTTACCCGATCGATGCAGCGTATTATGTATACATACAGGCGAGGGCGATGATTTAGCCAATCGAGAGATCATCAAACGGAGAGTAAACAAATTAAATATTTCAAGGAGCTTGAAGCGCGAAACGCAAAATATGAAATTTATTATGTGTGAATAAATTCACGTCCATAGATTGATCAGTACAGAATTTTTCCACGAAAAATTTACGGTGTTTAAAAAGCTTATTCGAATATAAATTGAAATTCACAATACGCGTAGTCTTACGGAGAACACATCAATTTGATATGAAAGCGGCACATTTTTTGTCGTAACAAATAAGAACAAAATGCCATCAATACGAAATTTAATTATGTAGGAAATAAAAATTTGACTACTATTTTGGGAGAAATTCAAATTTTATTGGGAAGCTTCAACCTAATGAAAAACATCAATCATTGGAGGTACTTATGAATGATTTATCTTTTACGATTTCTCATTTTTTTAACCATGAAACGTAATTTTTTTTCATTCTTTTATTTACATTATTACATTTTGTAAAATAATAAAATATAATTAATCTTCACCTTGCATGTTTATTTTCTTCAAGTTTCGCTAAATCATCCAAAGGTTAATCTATTCGTCTGAAATTATAAGATAGTATCAAATAAATAAATCACGAGGCGAAAAATCCTTCAATCCTTCTGAATGAAAATATTCCAAACTTTTGGCTAGGACTATCCCGCCTCAAACTTCTCAACCATCCGCGTAATTTCAAAGATTTGAGGGTTCTTCGATTATTTTTAGGGTCCGTCGCGTCGCTTGATTTTTAGGACAAACACCGGGAAAACGGAATTGCATCTTCGCGGTATGCAACGAAGGTTCGGTTTCGTAATCAATTGTTATTAGCGACTAATTGATATAGCCCGTCCAATTTCCCCGGTACGATATCCTCCCGAGGTTCCGTAGATTACTCGAGTCTATCGCATGACGGTCGACCTCTACCGAGCAGCATCAGGGTAATCACGAATCGAGGAGGTTTCCGATTCGTTTGGAGATCGGGCAAGAGCTGCGAAGCGAGAAACGAAATCGAGCAACGAGAAGCACATCTTTGACCGACACGCGACTAAAGATCTCAGCTGCCCCTCCCGATTTCTCATTTCACAGTAGAGCGGTGTTTCGGCTTCGCGTCGGTCACTACAGTTTCGTAAATCCCGGATGATCGTACTCGTTACGACGCGTACCCTTAGTTTTGTATCTTCGTCATAGCTCGGAAATTCCTTTCAGGGGTGCGAAAATGGGACGCGAGTCGCTAATTAAGTAACTTTCGAGGTTGGGGTATGAAAGTCTCGTTAAAGCTCGGAGACATAACGTAGCGCTTATCTCCTTGTCTCTCGACGTTCCAGCTTAATTTTCATCGTCGGCGACTGTACAAGACGTTTATACGCGTTGATCTTATTTTCCATTAATGGGAAAAGAGGGAGAAAAAATATCCCGACAGGTACGAAGTTCGCGCTTCGCGGCGCCTGTGACACGAGTCGCGATCCTACGGTATACGTATATCTATACGTATGTTGTGCGAAGCTCGCCTAGTACGAACCGGCAGCATTGATTGATGCGCAGATCGTTGCCTGGCAACGTCTTTCTATTCTCCTCGTGTTACGTACATCGCGTTACCTTTACCTGATTGTGAAAATCCACTCGTACACACATACATATACTAGTACATATACGTATTACGATTTGTCCGGTTTATATACCCGTTGCACTGTTCATAATACCGGAGATGGCGAGAAATGCCACGCAGTACATCTCTAGAGGTCTTACGACTACATACATAGGAAAGTGGAGTACATGGCGTTGTTTCGTGACGATAAAGAACTGTCTTTCTAATATTTCCAGCAGTATCATTGACAGAAACAAAAACACAATGTAGTCGCTTCGAATACGAATAGTTAAAATCAACGTTTAATACCGTCTAATGCGACGAGAATTTCCTATTCTATTTTCGAACCATAACTCGCATGACGATGGAGCAGTAACGTTGCGTAAAAAATGTGTATTCCGCGTAAAATTACCACGTTTTATGCGCGTAGTATAAAAGTTACGATTCGGAAACGGAGGAACATGCATAGTTCGACTTGCGTCGTACTGAAACTGCTCGATCTTCGTTCCACGTTACGATCGACGGCGTAGGTTTAATTTTGTCTACTTATTCCCACTCATCCTGAGGCAGTGCGTGCCGAGGGCTCGCGTTTCGAACGTGGAAAACGGCGCGTCCTGGGAAGCTGAGGAGCAGGTCGATCGGGAGGACTATCCAGACGCGGAGGTGGGCTGGTAGATCCGTCTCATTGTTCAAGTTGTTTGATCAACGTGGCGTAAGATGGAACGAGAAGGATTCCGAGTAACGACGTACGAAGAAGCGTTGGAACGGTGGGCAGAACGTTACTTCGACGTAGTTCTACAAGAAAGCCTCGGTTGCCGTCGCGAATAAACAGCTCCGAGAACAAAGCGGAGAGAAACATCGTCGTTGGTCGTTGCTCGAGAGACCTCGAAATTCTATCGGGGCATAAAGATGTTGGATTTTCGGAATCCTTACTCTACTCGAGCTACTTCGTCTGCGTCGAGAGGATGGTACTTATTAAAACCCCGTCGAATTGTTAATCAGTTCCAAATAATTCGAAAGCAGGCTCTGATTCTTTTCAGATTTTTATCCAGACTCTAACCCATTCCGCTAGGAGGGTGGATTTCCCCATTTTAAACATACTTGTTTCGGCCATATTTTCAGAATATATTCTATTCCTAGAGCGATAATTTTTTGAAAAATCTGTAACTGCGAGATTTTAGTGTTCATTGGTGCAACTATTTGAGAAAAAATTCACATTATCATACAGATCAATAGGTGATAATGATAATATATGATAATGGGAATTTTTTCTCAAATAGTAGCACCAATGAATAATAAACCCTCGGGGTTACAGATTTTTAAAAAAATTATTACTCCGAAAATAAAATATATCCTGAGAATATGTCCGACACAGGTGTATTTCCAATGGGGAAATCCACCCTCTGGGTGGCAGGGGTTAGAGTCTAGATAAGATTCTGAAATGGTTCTGGTATTGTCCTCGAGTTATTTGGAGCCGATTTTGGGTGATTGACTGATTAAAAATTCATCGAAGCCCTAAATAACGACCATTTTGGTATATACCCGTCCGAAAGCTCCGTCCGCAACCGTACGAGGCGAGTCGAACCGCAATAACATATAATCCGAGTGATTCTTCGCGGACCGTCGATTCAACCCGACTTACCTATCTATCGATCCGGCCACCCGGGAAACGGCTCATCTGCGACGATTCCCGATCTTTCTCGGTACTTTGATATCGGCGCGAGAAACGAAAGCTCCGTTCGCCCCCCGTACAGAGGCCTCTCTTGCACGCCCCGCGAATGACTTCTTCGTACGGCTCCGCGCGTTTCCGGAATTCCAAGGCTTGGTAGACGCGAGCAAGCCAAGGGAAAAAAGAACATTCCACGTGGCAGAGGCCATAACCGTTGAAATCGTCGCGGCGCGCCGGTTCTCCGAGATGCAGACGATGGCGTCGTCGATCGATGCTCGCCGGTACCACGTGACGGGCGAATGTTGATGACGTCACGACCTCCACCCTAAACACCAGTCCGAATGCTACCAGGAACAGGGTCTGAACGCCGCCCTGAAAATGATTCCGGGAACCACCACCCTCAACACCCACCGACCCGAACTAAGGGAGGGCTAATTCATTTATAGTAATTGCTCGATCCGGGGAGCGACGAGGCCGGTCGAAATGGGTTTGCTCGCGTCTGCCTGTTTTTGTTGTTACTTTTTTTAAGGGGAATCTTCTAGATAAATCGCGATCTCGCCTGACGAGCCAAGCTCTGGAATTGATGGGAACTAATCTCTTTTTTATCGCCGCGACGACTGGCCGTTGTGATCCCTTGCAATTATTTCTCACCGCAGCCACGAAAGAAACTACGAGATGATGGCTGCCGGGCACTAATAGCCAAAGTTACTACTAGCGCAACGACAACCGGAGATATAGAAAAAAGTACGACTCGAGAAATTAAGAAAAATATTTTCGCACGATTTTGCAGTATACTGCAAAACATAGTGTTCCTTTCCTACCTATGTAGGAAAGAGTCATTGGCTCAGCCTAGGTCCGAGCAGAGGTATGTCACTTCTAAAACCCCGGACCCAATTTTGACAGAGCTGCAGGACTAATGTTGATTTTTCTCTCATCGGATAATGAGAGCCGATGATTTTAACGTGTTAGCACTGCGAATAATAATAACAATTGAGCGTGGCAGCCGGAAAACAATATTCCGTCATTCTTGTAACCACTTTTACTGCAATGACGTATGCTAACTCGGTCATCTCGACTTTTTCAGCGCCACTGATATCCTCGACACTGTTTACATTTTCACCATAACAATAAGAAATAATTATAGAAATCGAGAAATTGTTAACTATCTAGTATTTCGTTGGCAATGAACAGTCCTGCAGCTTGCCAAGATTCGGTGCTGTCCTAAGGCACTTAGCACCTAAGGTGCTGTCGCCGCTCTGGGTCCAAGTCTGATTAATTCTATTTATACGAGTACGAATAGACATGTAAATGTGTAGAAAAAAATGTTGAGCATTTTAAGTAGCGGAACACGAAAATCAAATTCAAGCTGAAGCTCGCGCAGACATTTAACCAAAGCTTGGGCCAATGAATAGCTGCCGAAAATTAGCAACTAACGAGTAGCCTCGGACTGGGCTAATAGTCACGAAGTGCCGGAGGCAAATCGCAAAAAGGTTGATTTTGCCTTTTTTTAAATCCAAAATCGGTACTCGGAACATCTGTGAAACAACGATACGACGACGCTGGAATCATTCGCGGATCCTGCAGCAGATTAATAGCACCGCGCATCCGCGATTCTTCGCGTATGTCACGATACTGCGAAGTCGTTTCGCCAACTCTCTAACGTTTTGATGACGCTCGATATCTCCTATATATAACAAGTTTGTTTGCCCGTGCCGCGAGGGTTGGCCGCGCGCCGAGACAAACCGGCGACTACCACCGCTGCTCTCCGCCCTGTTCCTCGTCTGCTTTATTCGCGTTCGGCATCTTCGTGTTTTGTAGCGGATAAAACTATTTTATAAGCGCACAGAGTAGGAGGACTACCGAGAAAAAGCGTCAATTTCAGCAGCCTGTACAGCTCTTAGCATCGAATGTCAGAATTCATTGAGCCCCCGCCAGAATCCTGTCGTGGCTCTTCGTTGAACGAATCGCGTGTCACATTTATTATGGGAAAAGATCAACGAACTCATTGGTCGAATGCTCAATTTTGTGGAATAATCACTCAGCGAGGGAGTCGCTGAAAAACGAAGAGAGAGGGCTGTCTGGAACCTCGGGCAACCCTCGCGGAAGCGATTCGTAATCGTAACAAATGAATGAACACTCTGCAAATGATACGAACCACGATGAACCATTGGCGACCCTAATATCTCAACAATACACGACGACGAAATCTCAAGTATAACAGTATTATCATATTTTCTAAAGAAAGACGGTTGTTTCATAATAAAATTGTGATAAATAGCTTATGAAAAATAGTAATATTTTCTCATAATTTAACACTAATATCCCTCCTCTGTTTGTATGGTATCATACCCTGAAGGCCTCGTCTCTTCTCTCTACAGAGTATCTCTCCTGGTCTCTTCTGGCCATCTCACACTTATGCACAAGATAGTTGTTTGCATAAGAAACAATTATCACAACATTAAATTTTGAACATTTTTCTCATGTCGAAAATCATAACAAAAGTAATCTCTTAACCCACTCAGCCCAAGCAAAAACTGGGCATGGAACTGATAGCATCGAACTAACTATGCTTTTCGTAGGCAAATAGAAAAACAAAATACCCCTGTTTTTTATTTCGTCATTTGCAATTGTTTATAACAAATTATTTAAACAAATCACGATAAGAGTTGGTATTTTCTAAATCTAATTTCACCCATCGATTCTACGGAACAAATCACGACGAGAACCTATATGACACTTTTTTGTCAAAATTCATCTTGTCAGTGTAAATCGATCATAAACAATTGAATTTCTGAAACATGGTAATTATCGAGGACTGTGTTTTCGTTGTGATTTATCCCGTAGAATCGACTTGTGCAATCAGATTTTCAAAATAACGACTCTTTTCATAAATAGTTTCAATCATTTTTTACAAACACTATAGATGGCATAGTTAGTTTGATTCTAACCCAGTTTTTGCCTAGGGGTAACTCGGTGGTTTTCGGGGACACTGATCACGAATTTGGTACTAGATTTTCAAAATTCAAAATGCCGGATCCAATATGGTGAACGTCAAATTTTACATATCTTTCTTCTCAATATTTTGGGCTGAATTTAGTCACTTGGGTGATTTTGGAATGGCTGATCACGAGTCTGAAGTCGTAACTTTATAAATTCTAAATCCAAGATGGCAAATGCCATCTTGTCTCTCTTTGTCTATATTTATGTCAATGAGACAAGTATTTTCACGGAACACATAGTATCAAATAAGTGAAAGAGCGATACCCGAACGAAGTAGAAAATCGAACTCTGCGTTAACCTAATCAAATTATTTGAAATTTCATCTCAAATCCACTGAAATATTTATTTCTAATGTATATTTGAAGACATATTCCTGATAATGTCGGATTTTATATGATTCAAATTTTTATTATCAGATTGCCCAGTTGGATCGACTATATCGGATCCACTGGATCGAAACCGTGCATCAGAAACAGCGAACGTACCATGCACGTTGCGAATTTTCCAAGTTTCATCATCCTCCAAATACGATTTCGGACAGGTTTAATCAGGGGAAACGTACATCCGAGAAAATGTGACGGAGGAAAGACTAGCCGTCACGTCGAATCTCAGCAGAGTAGTTTAGAAGTACGACCAAAGAGACTTTACTCGTTGAAGTTTCCTCCGAACTTAATATCCATTAAGAATACAAAAAGCTGAAGCTTACAGCGTTTCTTAGAACTGCCCCGTTTCAGGTGTTTTGGAACCTCTTTGTTCGCGTGAAATTTCTTGCGTGAAGCTTAAGTACTCCACTGGTATACCAGTATATTTTTGAAGAGGATCAACCAACCTCTCAGCTACGTATATTTATAAACACTTACATAACTTCCCTCGGTATCCTCGCAGCGCCGAAGGCTCACTGCCAGACGATCCTTCTGGAGGAGCGACGTCATTCGCGACGAGCAACATTTTATTACCGGAGCCACAGACGCCTGGAGATACTGGAATGACATCACTTACGACAAAACCTGCTGACACTATGCTTTCGAGATTGAACCGTAGATTTCTATTTTTTCCGCGACATTGCGCGAGCATCGGTCTAGTCATGCGAGTGTCTTCGGCTTACTTCTCGTCTCCGCCGTACTTGGCACTTCATCGTAATCCACTCCGATCGACACGAGGTTGAAGTTCGACGTGTACCCTGTGATTTTACATAGCTCCAGCACTCGCGGTCTGCTCCATTAGAAAATCGCTTCCTTTTACATCGCTACTTTTGAGCGATGACCGAATCGATTATACCTTCGACGTATCTGGAGCATTCGGTCACTCTCGACACATCTGCGCCTACCTTCCACTTCGAATCCTGAGAATCATCTCCCGCAACTTTCCTCCGTTAGCACCGCGACTCACGGGACAGCAGGCTCTATCTCGTCTCTGAAAGTTTCGTGACGGCGACCAGAATCGCGAACTCAAAGGATCCTCGAGACTCATCCATCACTCGAACAATCGTCCCAGATTCAATTTTTCCTCCTGATCAACGGCCGTTCAAGACCATTGCCTCGAAGCCTCCTCTCCTGGCCATCGCCCGCTGATCAATTTCATTTCGCGAGGCCCCTTTGTCAGCGCGTACAATCGAATCGACGATACCGTCTCGAAGCAAGGCATTGTGGCAAATTATCGCGATAAAGAACAATAATAATATCATACTCATCCGTAATAACGGGAAACGAGCAACCATATAATTTGCAACAATGCAAACTTGATCACCGATCCGCTTCACCTGCGACGGACTCCTGCTTTGTTTATACAGATTATTCACCGGCAAACAATTAGACCTGTTCATCGCCAGAATCCATGATCGAATAACCATGACTAATTAGACGAATGACCTGTATCTCCCGGATTAATAATCCATCGATCTACCAATTAACAATGCCTTTTCATAACTGATTGGATGTCGAAACTTTGAAATCTACTTTGTCTTAACCAGATCGACGGTTGTTCGCCCGTCTTTGCATCACTTTAACTCGTTGAACGTGGATAACGTGACGCTGGAAGAGCAGATCCAATATCGCGGAGTGACGCACCTAACGTGAAAGCTTTGCTGCTTTTATACGTTTTTATAGGCGTGCTCTAGCGAAATCTGCTCAGCGTTATCGCAACAATTCCAAGTTGCTCCGTTAACCCTCTCAGTCATAGCGGGACACCAGTGTCCCACCTAGACATTATCAACGGACTGTTTGAAATAATGATTGCTAATAACAAATTGGTATTAAAAAAAGGAGAATTTTCGGAATAAATTCACGTCAAGACGAAATAACACCTAGTAGGGGAGAGTAGCCTAAAGCGGGTAGGTCGCCCAAAGCGAATCGAGTATCGTCGGCGTGACACGGCGTAACTAGGCGCAATATACAAAAATTAGTGAATTTAAAAAAAAACTGAAGCCATGTAACTTTTGGCCAGTCGATAACAAGCGCGTTTATTTGATTGTTAATGATATCATATTATTCTGATGCCATTGACCTTCGAAATATGATAGACGTGCCCGCTTTTCTTCTTCGTATTTGGGATTATAATTCCGGAAGGAGAAAATGTGCTTTCGGGCAAAGCGGGTATCTACCCGCTTCAATTTCTCGATATGAAGTGGCTAAACTCGTTGGAAAAGCTTCTTTCAAAGCAGTCAGTACGCAAACTGGTATCCAAAGATTCAAGTCTACCGGAATATGGACCACAAATCGACATGTCTTTAATGATGCAGATCTTTCAACATCTAGTCTGACAGACTGAGCTCAGGTTGTTAAAAATACCAACGAAGATACCTGCTGAGGTTGGCCGTCTTTCTAATGATTTTGATCATTGATGTTGAGAAAAATTAATACGGGTTAAGATTTGTGAAGTTTATAGTGCTTACCCTTTTGCCCGATCAACTTACCCGCTTTGGGCCCCCTATCATGGCAAAGCGGGCTTTTAAGGAGTTTTGAGATTTGGATAGTAAATAATTACTTGGTACAGAATGACTGAATTATAATTATTATTTCGAATCTCGATATTCCTACTATTAAATAAAATCAAAATTGTCATTATAACCATAGGAAAACTAAGATTTTTATGCTTTTCTGGTTAACCTAACCGCCTCAGGCCACCCGCCCATATTATCTAAAAATTAGCATACGGATGTGTCTGGGGTCACTGATTATGAAGCCACTGTCAAATTGTGGAAATTTAATATGACCGATCAAAATCTTGAAATACGGTAAGTTTTCTGAAATTTGGCGACTCGAAGTCGCTGATTTTGCAATGTGGACAGCAGCTTCGTAATCAGCAATCTCCAACAGCCTCGTACACCAAATTTCATTAAAAAACGATGGTTCAGTAAATTCGCAACTGGAAGGGGTGGGTAAATATCGAATGATCGATCATCCTTCGAACGATTCGCGAATGGACGAGTCGTCGAGAATCGAGCCTAATGGAACTGTAACTTTCGACAATTCGGCCATGATAATACCCTTCGCGGCTGCTCTCGCGGATTGTCACTGCACACGCGACTTTAGGGCTCGAACTGGTGAGAACTGTTCTGCAAAAGTAACGCTCCCAGGATACTTCTGCTGATAAATCATCAGCCGTTTCGCGTGAACGTTAACCTTTGCCGAGTTGAACCATTCCAACGTGTCTATAGATGGTCGATATCGCTGAATCTAGTCGATATGCTATATCCTAGAGCGTTGAAACCATCACTTTCATAATTTATTACCTCTGCGAGCTTCCATTCCCTCGGCGCGAATACGCGCCGGAAATAACGCGATGATGTGGCAAGAAATTATCCAATCTATCCAAACACATCGTCTATTTGGCTAGATCCATGAAATCTAAATTTTGTCGACGGACAATCGCAGCATCCTCCTCCTAAAGAGCTTATACGTACACATCGAACATTCAAAAATCGTTTTATTTCTTTCACCTTTCCCACATCATTTCATAAACGTACCGTCGAAATTCCATAAAGATCTGAGCATCATTTACGAAACTACGTTTTCGAAGTCGGTCACTCAGGAATTTAACAAAAAAAATGAGTTTATCTGAAAAGTTTCGCCATTTTGGGTACCATTAAAATTTTGAAAAAAAGCTTTTGTTCAAGAACAAGATAATTATACTATTAATAACCGGTAAAGCTGTGAAAACACTCGGTGAACCTGTTTTGGAGATTCTGTACTCGCCGCCAGACAACTTTTTTTTGGACCTCACGAAGATCGATATAACTCCATTATTTGTGACTGTAACGACATGAGAAAATTGTCGCGAGATTCTGATATTCGAGTGCTATGTAGAACATTTATTAATAAATAAGTAAACCCGTATTGTAAAAAAATTCGTCGGAAAAGCGTTTGTTTTCTTGCCCTCCAAGTGTATGTACCGCCTTAAGGACAACCTCGACCTGGCGCTACGCCTTGAGCGCGTTGCCCTTGTCTTTACTTTGCTGCTACTCGACGATGAACGAAACCTAGAAGGTGCTCGCAGCTTGCACCCAGCAAACATGTGCGACCTACTGATCTATTCTTGCCATTGTCGAAGCCAAAGTTTGGTAGCTGCTCGGCATTAGGTATTCAGTGGCCACGTTTTTATGAGATGAATTAACCGGTCATTTCATACGGAACAGTACGCTGCCGCCGGCACAATGCCATCGTACCTGTGCGTAGACCGTTTCAATTAATCTTGTTAAAAATTAAACAATGAACACAATGGAAAATAAACAACGCTGGTGAGTAATTAAATGAAAATGAACGAGAACCAATAACAACAGTTTGAAAATAATGAAGAGAGGTTACAAGTATTATGACGCGCACGGTTTGCTAAACACATACCCATATTAGTAATAGCTACCGTGAACGGCGCACGTTTATACAAATTTATTTATTTTTTGTTCGTTGTTTGCATAAATATAAATAAAAATGTGAAAAAATGTAATTCATCTTTCAATGCGATCTCGGAAATTTTTACGGTCGAGGTCTTACACATTTTCCGGCCTAGCTCTCATTTGCCAAGAGTCTGGAGTGCAAGGGGGCTAGGACGAATAAATAATAGCAACTCATATTTCGCACGTACACCTAAAATGCGTAAATCGCGATTTTGTAAGGTGACACTCAGCTGTATACAATATTTCACAGCTAGTGCTCCGCAAATGTGTTGCACACATAAAAAACTGAAATTGCCTCACCGTTAGCTCCGAGCTCCTATGCTTGGTCGATGATCTACCCGACCAGAGCATAAATTATAATTTATAATAATTATTCTTATATCTGTCAAAAAACTTGTATTACATCTAAAGTGTGTTAATCATAGGAGTCAAAAGTATTTAGTTCTCTTTGGATCATCTCACCTGTCACCATCCAGACCAATCTCAATTGTTCATTACACGCACACTGCAAAAATGAGATAACAACAAATCTCTCAGCATTTTTCCCTGCACAGAACACGTGCGATATGAAAACACGCCAGGCTAAGTTCACCGAGTGGAATTACTACGCTGAGATATTTCCAAAATGTCTCCTCCATTCTTGGCGCTTAAACGCTCTACGCTATCGCAACCTAAACTAGGTTGTCCCTAGGGAAAAATATCAGGACACCCGTACGAGCATAAATCCGTTCAACTTCGACCCAACGGTTGCGCCAAAATCCTTTGCACGTGGAAAGTTAAACTCGGAATTGCTAGTGCCTCGTTGTTAAGCTGTTGGATAGCAGCTGAAGCGATAAAAACATCAATTATGTATGCGAAGCTAACGTATTCAACGGTTGTATATTCTCCGCTTCTGTTACAATTATAATATCGGTATTCTGCTATCGGAGAAACTACGAGGTTAATTATCAAAGGCTACCTCTCCGCGCCTCGTCTATTCGTGTGACTTCAAAGCATTTCCGAGCTTATCAGCTGTTGCGCGGCGGCTGAAATCCAGCCGACTTGCCCACGACGAAAAGTGGAATCGAGGTTGACCGTAGGCTTAGCGGATTTTGAAGCTTGGATCTTTGCCTCGGCCAAGTTGCGGTCCCATGCGCGCTCCACGGCACGCAACTGAATAATATTAACCTAGAGCAGAATCAATACGCTCAGCCATTAGCCAACAGCTCCGAGGTGGCACACTAACATCGCGCGAGAATCTCGTTGCGCAATCTTTTCATAGCGAAAAAATTATCAGCATTATCTTTCTATTTTCAAACTCCGTTGAAACGCCTACATTTGCAGTGGCACTAACAACCTCTCGTGCGTTTTCAGAGACGTAAGGCGTTTGGCAAACGCGTTGACCGACTCGCAAGGGTTGACACTGACAAGGAACCCTACCCAACTGTCATTCTCCGTCTTTGTCTTCTCAAAACAGAAAGAAATAATTATTTTTCATTTCAGCGGAATTCTCTTCCTAGGGTTAGAAACCCCCACCAGTAGGGGTCTCTCTCACCTTGATCCTCCTCGCTCAATTCGCCTTTACCATCCCTACAGCATTTGATTTAACGTTTCGATTTCGCAAATTTTATCTGTACAGACCCAAGACTCCGTGTTTTGGTGTTTGAATGCCAAAAGCAACTACTTTTTGCTTATAATCCAGATCTACAGTATTTTCCTGGTCTCGAATGTTCATCTTCAATCGAACCGTCGAAGTCTTCGTCAATCAATTTCGTTTCGCTTATTACACCATCTTCATTTTAGCACGAAGTATCATAGGAGCTCTACTTAAATTACGAAAGGCATTTGTAATGACTTTTAACCCCCACCTCCCCGATGTAACAGATCGTAACAAAATATTGGATCCTCCCCGCGTATATTGTACGTAATATTTGTTTATTCTCAGGACCTTTAGCACATTATCTTCAAACTCCTTTCATAATTATTAGCTCTATAGTATATGTTCCCGTGAATTTGCACTGACAAAGAAGACTTCTCTTTGACGTTGGAGTGGTCTAATATCAAGAACGGCCGCGTAGCACTATTTTCAGAATAGTAAAGGCAAGTAAAAGATTGGCTATAGTCGAGTCAGGCGTGCGAAGTTTAATTTACATTTTTTAATCAATCGCCAAAACTTTTTTTTATTCATTTTGATATAAATTACGTACAAGTGTTGAAGGACTCCCTTCCCCGTACCATAACAAATAGTGACAATCTGATCCCCCCCTCCACCAACTGTGTTACGTAATGTATGGTCCCATAACAACTTTCAATAATTGATCTACAATCGGATGGCGTCTTCGTAAGATCGGCAGGATGAGAAGCAAAAGAGCTGTTCTTCATTGGTTATCATAGGTTCGACGCTGTAATCAGAACTTTTAACAGCGGAACGCAATATATTAAAAAAATTATTTTTTTTATTCATATACATACTAAAAAAATCATATCCTTTTTTTTCATCTCTATAGAAAGTGGCTTCTAGCTCTATGAAGCGAATTCTGCTAAAATATAAAAAAAACACGGGATCAATATATTTCTTCTGTGTTTTATCGATGTCCAAAGTTTGGTTTCGTCAGATGAGTGACAGTTGTGAAGGGTTGCCGCGTTTCTGAAATATCGAGATTAAAACATTCGTCGGGTAGGCTGAATGAAACCGCTTTGACAAGCTAATATAAGCCTAACCTACATCCCATTGAGACTATCTTGGCATTATAACACTCTTGGAGTGAAAACGTCAAGGTCAGGGCGTGCCGCGCGCTCTTCATGCCTCCGGCACCCCACGGGAAATCTCCTCGCCCGTAATATGCCCCTTCGCTGGAAGACCTCGATCATCGTTGGATCGAAGGGAGGCGAAATTTCATGCAACGATTCCCTTCCATTTTTTCATCAATCACGTTATTCGTACGATCGAGACGAATCGCGGGTCCGTGAGATGTCCGCGACTACGAATTCCGATTGCTCGCGCGAACGCGGGATGGGAAATACAGACGGAGAGAGGAAGCTGATAATGGATTTGTGCATTCCTATCCATATCGCCGCTCTCGCCAAGCTTTGCATTGGGTGGCGAGGAAATAGTTGTCGAAAGGCACGCGAAGTTTGTTTGCCAAACAATCGATCCTGAAACAATGGGTTTTGTTCGCAGCATCGGATCAACCGTACTCCAGTTGTGAAACGGTTTAAACTTTACGAGCGTTGAATAAATAGGCCATACATACTATTTACATCCCACGATCCCAACGAACAGACCTGATAGAATCGCTTTGACTGGTACTCTCGGAAATTATAACCGAAGGCACGGGATTCCTCTTGTCAACGGGACCCCCAGCTTCATATGCTCGTCACAGAACCTCGAGCCAGATTAGTTCATTTCGAAGTAAAGCCTGCTTCGTTCCGTTCGAAAGCTCACGAAGCTACGCGCCTGATTTTGACCGAGCTTTTTGGTGTTTTTGCACGAGTTTGAAATGCATGATGGGAAGTTCCGTCAAGTGAATCGAGACCGAAGGATTCCGCGAATCCCGAAATTGTGGGGCACAGCAGCCCCCCTAAAAAATTGGATCTAAAACGTTGTTTTTCTCTTTTCGGGAAAGTATAATCACTTGAATGTCTTCAATTATATTCAAGACGACACACCATAGCCGTAGCATAATGAACCACCGTAAACAATTAAACAACAACAAAAATCAGCTACAAAATCTTTTTTTCGACTCAAATTAAACTCGACAGAGCTGGTAATTGTTGGACATTTATTTGGATATTAAAAAAATAAGATGGCGAATTTCTAATGATTCCAAAAATATATATATATTGATTGGAAAATAAAAGAAAAAGAGTTGGGAGTTACAAAGATTCTTCTCGACGATCTCTCACGTCGAGATTATTTTACCGACTGATTTTGGTAGAAAAACTACCTCCAAGTTTATTGCTCAGCTTTCTGCACAGCATTCCTGAATTTTAGCTCAAATATAAGAATTATTATATTTAAATATAAATAAAAAAATTATTTTGCACGCTAAAAATGTTCATCTGTATCGTAACAATTAAGATCTTAATAATGACGACTAAAAAAAACATTTTCAGCCCTGAAAACGTTTTTTAAGGATAAATGAATAGATCTTTTTTGGAAGTTTTGCCAAAATAGCGGTGAATTTGTTCGAGAGAGGACAAAAGTAAACTGATCCAATGATTGAAAGCCACAAAAAGTAGGCTGTCATGACCCACCTTCCCCTGAACGTCTATCGACGAATAGTAAGATCAAATCGCAGCGTCGTATTTCTGAGGTACGAATATCGAATTTTTGGTCAGCCAAGTCAAAGGCGTTGTGGCTGAAAATCACCAAGTTGTTTCTCCCGTCATCCTCACTGAGTTGGTCTCGTTCTCGGCTCGTTTCCAGCCGAGAGACGCCAACCTGCGGGAAAGCCCGGTTTTTGGCAGAGCTTGCCATCACGTGGCGCTACGCCCGCAAACTATCGATCTGCGAACCGACTACCGCAGAAGCAGGACCTCCCCTACCTCGCGAGCTTTCTTTTCCCCGAATCCACCTTCGCTCGCCGATAAATTGCTTTCGATAGTTATTCCCGATCGCGGCTCGTCGACAAAAAATTACCGAAGCCCGTCCGCGACTTTAAATTGCGTCAGCGTTGCTAATATGATTCTAGAAACGACACCAATCCACTCGCGATTCGTACGTTTGTTTGTGCGCGGACAATTTTTCGAAACGTTCGTCCGCCCACGACCCTTTGGCGTGACGCTCGACCGTGAGGACTGGAGGTCGGAGCTTTTCAAAGCTTATACTCCGGTTCCATCGATCCCTTTCTTACAAGCTGTATATCTATCGAAAGACGATTCAGCTTGATCCCGTCAAACGGAGCTTGTAAGGATTTTCGCGAGTGCCCTTGGGAAAAGCTTCGGCGTGGTTTATTTACCCGAAAAGCATACCCCCAAGACGCCTAGCTCGGGAACAATGCTCGTGAATTTGGAGAAATTATTCACCGCTACGGTGATTGGATCGCACTCGATGATTCTACTTATACGTGTAATTGCTCCTCGCTTCGATTCCTGTACACCGTTCTCTCACCTCGAGCCCGTTGTATTCCAAGTGGCGGATGAATTTAGCCCACTCGACGACGCCCATTGTGTATCAATCTTCAGTCCGCGCTCACTAGAGCATACCGGGTTCACGAATCTTCGCTACAAAAGCCGACATGCTTTTTCTTTCAGCAGTTTCTCGAGTACTCCTGAACTTTGTACTCTTCGCTCGATGCCTCGAATTCTCGCGACGTGTTTATTGCGGAGCGGAAAGAATAATTACATTCTACCATGTTCACCCAAAATAATGCGGCACGGAAGTTCTCCGAGATCTTTTTCGCGAAAAAATGTCCGAGCGCGAGTTGTATAGTGTGACGCAACGAGTAGAAACAAATCGAATAATGAACGATGATATTATGCGACCCGCTGTTTTGAGGTTTCCGTATTAATCGTCGATTCTATTTCTGTCGTAGGATTCCTGTCATGGGACAAGGACAGCTGTCACGTGGACCTGGAGAAGGAGTTGCAGGCTTTAGTTACACAAGCCCCCGAAGGGGAAGAAGCAAGAAACGGTAAGACAAAAGCGCCGTAACAATAACCGCGTTGTCGCGTAATTACTATCGGAATTGAGTAGCCGACGTTTCGAAGATGGAAAAATAAAATCGTTTACACACGAGACGAAATAGCATCGATTCTTTTTACAGTGTTCGTCGTTAGGTAATCACACAATGAACTCATCCTCGAATCCGTAGCGAATGGTAATGAACGTCGCGTCGTTATTTTCCGAGCAAAGCATCGAAAACGTATCCGCACAAATGGCACACCATCACCAAGGTCAAAATTTCACTTGACGACTAAATAACTTGCTAAAATCATCACTTTACCTAACACACCATTATTAATGAATATTTTTAATTAAATTAATATTTTCCACCATAATCCAAAAATTCACCCTAATAAATATTATTTCACCGTAAATGTGTAAAAATTCGTTGCGGAAACGTGTCCTCAAAGCAAATCCATTTTAACGAACAACTTTCTTTACTTATTAGCAGTTACAAATTTTATCTGATATCCAAGTTTCGTGGTAATTTTTCAAAAAATGCAATTCTCGCACCATTTTAGCGAACGCAGTTGTAACAAGTCGAAAATCTTTAATACCGAACGCAGTTTTTTGTTGCTAGAGCCCAGTTGTCATGGGAGATGTTTTTGTAGCGGGCTATCATAATTGTTTTCCTCAAAATTGATTATAATTAAATGGTGAGTAGCTTTCATTTCGGTAGGTACAGAGCGTGAATAAATAGTTCGTCATTCCAAGAACGCTTTTATTAGTTCGAATTATGAAAAAAAATTCTACCTGCCATCAAAATTCAAACTGCCCTCAAAAATTCTGCCTGCCATCAAAATTCAAACTACCCTCAAAAATTCTACCTGCCATCAAAATTCAAACTGCCCTCAAAAATTCTACCTGCCATCAAAATTCAAACTGCCCTCAAAAATTCTACCTGGAATCAAAATTGAGCTCGTGTTTCTTTGATAACGTCATTTCACGAACAGTCGTTTTAGGAACGTTAAAAACAATGTAACAGAAGAAACAATTAGTTATCTGCTCGATCTAAACACAGTTCGTACGCAAACTAGGTGCAAATTTGCGCCAATTTTCAAATTCCTATTTACTGAAAATTTGTATTACTAAATCGATCTTAATTCTGTCATCTTGGTAATTTCGAGCCAAATGCACAAACGACGAAATGTCAGGACGAAGTGTAACGTATCCGACCGAGGAATATTTTCGCGATTACAGCAATGCTGATGTTTAATTCCCGATTTCTCGAGTATTCGTCGCATACTGTAATTTTCTGCGACGATATTCGCAGGCAAATTGTCGGTCGAGCACATATATTTCATCGGGCGATATTTAACGTCGGTTCGTTCGCTTCGAGTAGTGGACTACAACGAAAAGGCTGAAAGTTTGTTTAACCCGCGCATAGTTCGTCGCATGACTGAAATTCCATTTCGGTACCTATCACGTAGGCACATCGCATAATGCGGATTCGCGAACTTTCCTAGAATTCTCATCCGTCGTCGCGACGGCTCGTTGGTTTCAATGCGAAATATGAGTCGACCATTGAGAGAAATGTTAATGTAATATTAAATTCGATTTTGCGGGGACTCGGATTAGCCTTTGAAAAGGTCCTAGATACGTCACGACCCGCGCTCACGTGACTTTCATCTCCGTTCCGGCTCTTTGCATATTCTTTGATGCCCTGACGCTACGCGCTTTTTATCCCTGCCTAGCCGCGCCGTTCCAAAGCTCGCTTATCCAGCGGTGAGATGTGTACGGACACGCGGTTCTTGTCGTCTCCATTCGACCAAGCAATTTACCTTACGTAGCGTGTAATTTCGATTTTTCGATTGGATATAATCCTCGTAGTAGTCGCCAGTAGCGTTCTGGTCTTCTCTTAGACGTGAAAATCACCCGGTGGGGAAAAAAATCTACCCGAGGCAAATTTAATTGTTACATATACAAATAATATGTTGCCAAATTATGACGTTCGGTTCGCAGATTTTTGTATTTTCTAGTATTTTTTTAGAAAATAATTGATAATAGGTAGGGGAGACCCGAGGCATTAAAATTATTTTACTCTTTTCAATTTACCTGTAATTTAGAGTTTATACGCGACTTCGGAAGAAAATGAATTATTTTGTGAAAATAATAAAATGGAATAATTCCAATGTTTTAAAAAATATAAGTATTTTTTTATTCAACTTAAGAACACCAATTAACTCGATTATGTTTATAGTTCTCAGTGCAAAATCATTATTGAGATAATAAACAACTATTCTTTCGTGGCCCCACCGGAATATCCGCGTGAATAACTCAGAATAAAAAACAATTTAAAAATATTCGGTTAACACCTCGCTACAACAGGTACTTTGAACAAATAACACGCAAGTAACGATTATTGACGAGTAAACCTTACTTATTTTGGCAACCGACCCGGACCACCAGTGCTGCCACTAATTAAAATCAATAACAACCACACCAGCATCGTTACCACGTTATTAAATTTGATGAAAACCAATTTTTTAGCTTCGATAATTGAGGAGTTAAACCACCCTGACAAGCTAAAACAAGACTCAACTTTCACGGTCTTTTTGGAGCTAAAATGATGCGTGTTTTTTATTTCTGTTTTCACACACTTTTAATATAACAGTTCAGCTTTACAAACGTATTTTTTTCACGTAAGAATATCTATAATTGTTGGAGATATAGGCCGCCGCGCACACCAATATTTTCTTGCAACACTGCTCTGCGGGAATTATAACGGGCTCACGGTTCATCTGAAACATACGCGATGAAAATGTGTTCTTTAGTATGGTCAAATATATAGAACTACGTAGGATTTTTCCGAAAAAATCCAAAATGGTTTCTTGGCAGCACGTGGATTTTTTGTTTTCGTTTTTCAAGGTTCACACTGCATAAAACAAAATAAAATCGAATGGTTGAAAATCTCAGGATGGTGTAGCCCATTAATTTGAAATCGTTGATACAAAAATCCGTGTGATGTCTCTGATAATTTGGCAATATACTGTAATTACGATCTTCATCAATGTTTCGCGAACTCCGATCCGGTCGTCGACGCGACACGCTGTAAGAAGTCGAGAGCGCATTTCCATCACTCGGAGTTCAAAAACACTCCGGGTACGAAGGGAACATGGATTCTTTTCGGTGGAGAAATTAAAAAAATGTGAATTCAATTTTCTAAGCGTTTTCTTAGTAGTAGTTCATTTTTTTTTTAAGTAAAAAAATAGCCAGATGTTTTTTGGTTTCATTCCACGAAATTTTATTTTTTTTAATAATAGAAAATTTCACTCCCAGGAGATTAAATCGATTGAAAATCATGCACTCCGCATACATTTCGCAAATCACTCCCAACATCTTTTACAGCGCACCCGACCGCAGAATTTGAAATTAGAAAGTGCCAATTTTCGAAAGCTCCGGGTCGTTTTAATCCGCATGAACGACCCCTGCCCGGTTATTTCTATCCCGTGGGCACCTTAAACGTCAACGAGTCGTGGGACGCAGAATTTTTCCCTAGTTTATATAAAGTAGTTAGAAATTAGTGCCGCTCCAATTTGCGCACGCATGCGTACGCATCGGAGGCGAGCTTTTCGCGCTCGTGAAATGTCTTTGGCTCGATGGATGCCGTGATTAACGATTTTTCATTAACGAAGTAGCCAAAGGTTGATTCGATCGTTGAGTCTAGTTCCGCCGTAATTCCTACCGCGAATGAATAGAAAATAATCTGCCAGTAAGTCTGCACTTTGAATCCGGGATGGTTGTTATCCGAACGTAACGCGGTTAAGTAGCCAATGAAATAGGATCCGCGAACGCGAGGGTCTGTCCGGTTCTATTCAGTGCCGTTTAAGTCCGCTACATCGCGAGACGGACGTGATCTGAATTTTACACCCGGCGAGTGTATAGCGCGTCGGAGAATTTCGCGAATCCGGAGAATTATTCGCGCTGAAACGCTGATACCAACATTTTCGGTTGCACGGTTCTCGCATCAGCGGCGCAAACAATCACGATCCTCACATTTCTCGTCGGGCAAACGATACGGTTTCACAGGTAGGAATTGCCAATATTGACAATTGGCTAACAATGAGTCCCGCAACACCTGTTACCGGCCAAGTTTTGGCAGCTCAACATTGACCCAAGTTTTCGTCCAAGTTCGGGCACTCTATCTATCGTATTACAGTTGCAAGCCCTGATCATCGCTTAATTCTCGGTGCAAGCTCCGGTTATAATTTGACTGGCATGTTCATGTTCCACTAATCAAAATGCTCAGCATTTTTTCTACATTTTTATACTTATATTTACATTCCTACGTATATGAATATAATTAATCAAGTCAACGTGGTCCAGACTTGGGACAGTACTGACTGTTCGTTTTCCAAGGCTCGAGGAGTATTGCTTTTTCTGTTTCCCTGTAATAACTTTGTGGTTTTCGCACTAAAGCTAGTCGAATTAGTTTTGCCTGAATGGTCGAAATCTTTTTTACTGGCTAGTGGTTTTTCTATAGATATGTATCTCTCCACGTGACCAACTTAACATTTTATTATCTTTAAATTTCCGAATTTTCCAAGTGAACTTTTAGCCATCTCTAAATGCTACCAAAATCTCAACTATTGATCATTCTGAGAAGTTGATTCTAGGCTAATAAGAAAGTCGGCGATGGTTTGATTAAATATTTACCAACTGTTTACTGCTATACTCCGTCCAACGACACAGATTAACAAATGTTGATAACCAACATTTCTTTTTTATTACTTCAAAAATGTATTATTTAGCAAAGTGATTTGTTTAAAAATATATTACCTCAAATTATTGATTTTATTTTATTTTTTGTACCCAATATTAAATTTTTTTTTATCGTTCTTCAATTAATTTAATTTCAAATACGAACATTTTTAAAAGTCCGCTTCGAGGTAGCGCTAGTGATTTCTTAGGTGTTTTTCCCAGGAACTCGATAATTTCGTATTTCTCACTCGTACTGAAAGCGCACAAGTCGACCGATAATTCGGCATCCTCGTTACATTTTTCATCGGCAGATCAAATTTGCAGCGAGTTTTTTACGCGAGAATTTTGGAAGCTTCGAACCCATTTGTTGTAATATTCCGCTATCGATTGCTGATTGATTTTGATTCGTGATTGCCCCGAGGCTGGTATCGGGAATCACGTTAGGTGGGGGTATTTTCCTCGACAATTTCAACGTAATGCCGTGCTTAATCGATTTATTAATGAACGATATTGATCAGCGTACAGCTCGTTTAATAGCCAATTATTCGTCTACCCGCAACATTGACCGGCGTTCGGCTTTCCTCCGCTCATATTTCTCGTTTATTGAACGGTCGATCATTTTTATTATTGACGTCTCACGCGACACGACTCGTAAATACCGGCGATCAATTTTTCGATTCGCGCGAATCCAGGCCAACGACCATTTTTTCCACGGGTTCCGAGGTTCGGTCGAGGAGCGGCGAAACCATTCGTCAGCCGTGGGAGAAACTCGACGCGCGCGATGTAATATTTCCGTAGGTACACGCGACGATGCGAGCAAATATTCGAACGTGTTCGATTCGTGTTGTTATATCACGCGCGCATTATTATATTTGCAAGCGATCCATATTTGCCAACGGTTCCATGCCCGGTGTACTCGTAAGCGTGATAAGCTCGAAGCTTTACCACCGTTTACAATTTCAGGCGAGCGACTGATTCAGTACGCGACGGAGAACCTCGTGACGGAGGTGCTGATACACCCGCAGACGAACACACTGCTTCAGTGCATCCGCAACCTCCTCGCTAGCTTTACCAAACACAGACACATCATTCACGCCGGCTATACGTTCAGCGGAAATGGTTCCTGGATACTGCAGGTAAATTTTCCTTCGACTTCTCCCCAAAAAATCGCCATCGGCGCCAATAAATTGGACTCGGGACTCCGCGATGACCCTGCGACACGCGTAATTCGAACGAGTGAGGGTAAATCCGTACCAGTGAAAATCGGTCTCACTAAGGAATTTGTGAAAATCCGTCCCACTCTATAGTTCACCGTAACAATGAATACTAGCTACTTGCTACCTGCAGCATGAGTCACAGCACAACCCGCGATACGCAGTTTTTCAGTTTTTCACTTTGTATTAAATGGTCTTAAGTATACCTCGACACTTCGTCGATTGTTATTTTGAACAGCGCCACACAACAGTTCGGTCTACATTTCTTCTTATTACGACATACGAATATCCTTCAAAGTGAGCACATGCCTTACCGTGGCTGGTCGTTGTCACTTCCATAGCGAACAAGTAATATATACACGCAAAGAGCTCGCGAACTAAACACTAGTGAAGTTAGACCAGCAATGAGGGTGGTAGAGAGAAAGCTGGTAGGGGTTGACTAGGAGGAATTCCCAAAGCATTGTTCAAAGGGCATTGGCTAGGGGAGGCTCGAGGCCAGGTACTAGTAGGTATTCCCAAAAGAACTCGCCCTGGCTGTTCTAAGAAATTCCGCAGTGCGACTGATTTTCAGTAGGACCGATTTTCAGTGGTACGGATTTACAGGACACCATTCGAACGCAACTTCGTCGAACCCTCCGCCAGGATAACACAAGAAGACGATCACTTCCCAAAACCATTGAATTTATTCTTTACTTTTTATTTACATTGACCATTACATTTATTTTTCCAGTGCAAGAAATTTTCATTGAGCGTTGAATTTATTTTTTCAACGGGGGAAATTTGCATTAACGATTTAATTCGTTTGTCTAAGGGGATAAATTTTAATGAAATGAATAGTCGAAGTTGCAAGGTTTCACTATCGTCGGAAATGTTGGGAATGAACAAATCTTCTCGTTCCGAAGCCAACAGCTGCGGGAAAAAATCATCCCCTGTACGGCCATATTACAGGTATGTAACGAGTCTATTTTCCACAGGATGGAACCTTCAGCTTGGCTGATTTTCTGGACGCGTTTAGCGAGCACGACGTTCAGCGAGTTCTCCGCGCGTACGAGAACAGCGTCACCGTTGACATACACTGCGCTAACGTAGGTGATTGGACAACGCAGAGACTCGCAAAGGAAATTTGCACCAGGTATATATATTTATCCACGCCTGTATAAGAGCCAAGCTTTCGGGTTCCTTAACCCTTTCAGTCAGATTGCCGACAACGAATTTGTTGTCAAAATTGCAAAATCAGTGATCTTCAAAACCATATTTCAACATTGTCATCCCCCACGTTGAATTTAAAAAATTTGCTATTACCAGCTAAAAATGATGCCTTTTTAAATAACAATTTGTTATTAGCAGTAATTATTCTACAATAGTTATGCAATCTGGTCGAATCCGTTTCTCCAGGTCCTGCAGAGTGAGAGTGAATCCTGACGACGTACTTACCGCTGGCGTTCCCGCAATCGCGAGCTTCACCAACTACGTCGGGCAATACTTGGTATCCCAGACGTTGGACCAGCTGATGGAACCGTCGGATGTCGTTGGTAACATTCGATTCAGTCATCCCACCTTATACGTATTTCCCGGGGGTCAAGGTGACGCCGCCCTCTTTGGTATCAACGGCTTCAACATGCTCGTCGATGGAGGGTTCGCCAGGAAGTCATGTTTCTGGGACTTTGCGCGGCACTTGGATCGGCTAGACGCCGTCCTCCTTACTAGAATAAACAACAGTAACATCGGTGGAATGTCGAGCGTGCTTCGGAAGAAGCAAGAGATGCACGTTTATCCCCAGATCGGTCACTTCTTCTGTAATTTAGTGGTAAGTGGTTGATTTTTCCAAAATGGGCGTGCCTTTTCGTACGGGTCGTTCGGTCGCGAGAGAAGTTTTCACCAACAGTTTTTAGACGAATGCGTTTACTGGTCACGTTATTTCGTATTTATCGTACTCGTTCAATGAATGCAGGAACGACGACAAGCGAACTCACCCGATGGCGACAAAGACGTCGATCCTCTGATCTTGAACTTGACGGACATTGGTCAAGAAATGATGGTCAACCTGCGGCACATCAACCTGCGCGCGCATCCGTGCTACAGGGATCTCGAGCCCATAAATTTGTACCACAAAGTTGGCCATGGAACGCTCGACATGTACATTCTTAGTCCGAGCAAGGACGCCCGAGAAGTTCGTGATTTTCTTGCCAAATGGCACTCGTCGGATTCGAAGTTGTTCGCCGGTTCCCACAAAAGAGATCCGAACAACGTTGTCTTTCCAATACAAAATTTAGTCTCCATTTGCGCCCTGCTGGTCTGGCAGCCAGCGAATCCCGAAGATACGATTACTCGAATTCTTTTCCCTGGTAGCACTCCGCAAGTGAAGATCTTCGAGGGTCTCGAGCGGCTGAAGCACCTCGAGTTCATGAAGCATCCGGTGTGCTCGGCGCGAACTCTGTCACCTTCCACGTCGCTGGCTGCGTTGAAGGAAAAGTCGAACAAGCAAAAGACGTCGATTCTGGACAGGAGCATAGAGAAAGAAAAGGACGCGAAGAGGGCGAGCGATTACAAGAAAGAGAAGAAAGATCCGGAAACGAAAGCCTTGAAAACAGCGGAGGAACCCGCTGCGGTGGTGAAATCCGCTGTGCCATCGGTACCGATCATTCCAACGAAGCAGCCCGCGAAAGTCGAGGTGAAAGAGACGAAGTCAAAGAAAGTGGTAGAGAATAAGAAAATTATTGAGAAGGAAACGAAGCTGGAGAGTAGGAAGACGGAGAAGGAGGGAAAAACCGAGGTGAAAAAGGTCGAGAAGGAAACGAAGGAGATTAAGAAGGAGGTTGCGAGGAAGGAAGTTGGTAAGGTAGAGAAACATGATATTGAAACGAAAAAGACTGATATAATTAAAACGGAAACTGAAAAGACTGTCATTACTAAGGAATCGAAACCAAAACCCGAGCCAAAAAAGAAGGAGGTCAAGGAAAGCAGCAAGCCCGTGGTAAAGACGAAGACGGAGACGATTCTTCGGCAGGCAGCCAAGCCTGCGGAGAAAAAACCGAAGCCATCCGGCGATAAGAAAGACGTTGTGAAATCGTCACCGACTACTCCTAAGAAAATGGTGAACGGTACCGCAACTCGGGCGGAGATTTTTAAGCCTAGTACAAAAACATTTCCGAAAACTACGTCCAAGACGACAACGTCGACGATGCCGGCCAAGAGCGCGAAGGACGCGAATAATCGTAAGGTCGTAGAATCGAAGAACATTGCCTTGTCTTCCCAGCCTCCGGCGAGTACCGTTAGTTCGGCACCGGCGTCGAAGACGCCTTCGGTGACTGCTAAGCCTAAAGCCACGGAACGAAAACCGATAAGCCGTCGACCGAAGACGGGAAGCCCGAGCAAAGCTAGGCTGCCGGGCAGTCCGGCCAAATCTACTCGAAGCACGCCAACTGCCTCCGTCAAGTCAGATAAGGACGGCGTAATCAGAAGGAGCAAAGGTGACAAAGGAACCGCAGATTCCTCGACGGTATCGACGCCGTCAGCCGTGGATGCGGAGAGCGTGGTGAAGCTGATCGACAAAACGTTGACGGAAAAATCCGACGACCTGTCGATAGACTCGATAGAGAGCAAGGTACTGGCCGATTTGAAGGAGGAACGCGAAGTAGTCGAGGAGATCGAGGCTGTGCTGTGCAAAGCCGAGAGGATTGAGACTGCACGCAAAGAGGATCAATTGGAAGAGGGTGACGACGAAATAACGGCGGAAGCAACGGACAAGAAGGACGATGCTACGGAGGATGACGTGACGGCGGAAATCGAGGATGCGCCGAAAAAGATAGGCTCGCGGAAGGAGAGTCAAGAGTTTACGGAGGAAGACGAGTACTTGATAGTGGAGAAGGAGGAGATTTATACGGAAGACTCCGCTCAAAGTGGCGAGGGTGAGCAAAAACATTTGTTGGACGAGGTCGAGTCTGAGAAGGTGAAGAAACGGGAAATTTCGAAGGATCTGGATTTACAGGAGGAGGAGGAGAGTAAAGAGCAGGACGAGGCTGAGGAGAAGGAAAAAGACGAGGAGCCTGAGAAGAAAATAAAATTCCACCAACAGACGGAGGTTGCCGCGTTGATGGAAAAGCCAACAGATTTGTCGCCAGAGCACAAGGAACAGCTGGGGGAAGAAGTGAGGGACATCATCGCGTACGCGACGAGGATCGCGCAGAAGTCGGACGAGCGTGACGATTCTGGGAAAAAAGACAGCGAGGACGCGACGACGAAGGAACCTTCCAGTCCGAGTCGAGACCGCCTCGATTCGTCTGAGAAAAAGACTACGGATTCCGAAATGAAATCGGAAGTGGAGCCCAGGAATAATCTTGCGCCTGAAAAACGCGAGGAGTCGCAGGATCGTATCTCCACGTTGGAATCCGGAGCCACGACGACCGCGCCCACCCTGCCGGAGGACGAACGGATTCCTTTGGATGAAATCAAGGAAGTCGTCGATGAAAAACACTTCCCACGCGAGACGAAGGGAAAAGAGGTCGAAGTTATGAAGACGACGATACAACCGGAAGTCTCGCAGCCTCTTCCTCCCAGTGCAACGATCAAGTCGTTTGACATTCGTGAACCGATTCCAGCAGTGCAAAGAGACATTGTTAAAACACCCGACGAGGTGGCGGACCTCCCGATGCACGAGGAAGTTGACCCGAAGCTTTATCAGATGGACGACTTTGAGAAGGGGAAGGAGGAGAAGGTTCCGGAAACGCCTGAGACGAAGGAGCCTCCGACGCCTCCTGTGAAGGAGCAAAAGGGCATGTTCAGTTTCTTCGGCAAGGTTGCTGATACTTTCGAGAAGGGCATCGACAAACTTACGCGAAAGACGAAGAAGGACAGCGATCGAGACTCGGACGAGAAGTCCTCGAAGTCAAGCTCGCCGAAAGAAACGAAACCTCAGGACGAGCCTGTGGCTGCTGAAATCGATATGGAGAAGGTGTTCGCTAAGGTCGGTAAACTAGAGCCGTTCGAAGCTTTCGAAAAGGCGAGACCTCACCTACCGGCGGACATCAAAGTGGCCTCGATCAAAGAAACTGCCACATTTTTGCAGCAGGAGATCAAAGAAACGCGACTGGATTCCGTACCGGGCATTCAGCGCGACCTTGAAGATGACGTCGAGTTCCCGATGACCGAGCAGCAACGAACACCGAGCAAGTTCGACGACGTACCGCGAGATGTGATCGCCCAACTCGAGGAACAAATCGAACCTGTGCAGGAGAAAGTAGCAGAGGCTCCGAAGTTGCGAGACGAAATCTCACAGCCGGAGATCGATCCCATCGAAGATACCAAAGAAGTAGAAGCTCTGCTGGAAGAAGCATCGAAAAAGTTCGTCACCGTGAAGGACAGCCTCCGAGATTCTCTCGAATCCTTGGAAGACAAAATCGAGGATGAGATCGTGGACAGGCCAGAAACGGGGCCTGCCAAAGACCTTGTTAAGAACACGCTTGCTGGTGTTGCCGAAAGACTGGAAGAAATTCGACCGCGCGGCGACGACTCGGCGCCAGATACGAAAGTGCCCGAGAAAGTGAAGTTCGAAATTGAAAAGGACAGCGACGAACCGGAAGACGAATCCGAGGAGTACGCTGGTCCCTACAGAGACGTGAAAGAAGCTGTGCGAGATATAGGCGAGGTGCTGGCAGGTACTGCTGGTATAGAAATCGACGACAAACCGAAAGACGTAATCGAGATCGTGAAGAAAGTGGCAGAGGTACTTAAAGACGACGATTTACTACTGTCGGGTGGCATTCTCCTCCACGAAAATGCGAAGGTCGCGAGCCTTTCGAATGCAAGGCCCGACGCGAGGGGAATCAGCGAGGAAGAGATCATCATGCCGAAGAAGGTTGGCATCACGGAAGAATTTCCTCTGCAGGAAGAGTTAGAAGAGATGTTGGACGGTGGAATTGCTAGACCCTTGCCCGTTTACGAGAGGGCAGGTGGAGTCGAGGTTGCGGAAGAGCCTTGTATCAAAGTTATGAAGGACAAGGTAGACATCACGTCACCGGTGTCGCAAGATGACAAGTCTCTCGGGCGAGACGTGAAAGACCTCTGCGAAGATCTGATGAAAGACGAGGACGCAGGTTTGAGAAGACCTTCGAAAGACGAGGTTTGCAGTCCGAAGGACGCGGCAAAAGAGGAAAAGAGAATCGACGTAATGGATGCCGGTATCGAGGAGGTATGCACGAGGAAAGAGGCGAAGCGTGAAATATACGAGGAAGAGGATGAGGCGCGAAGGGTGGAGGAAATGGAACAGCCTGAAATTGTATTCGAGCAAAAACTGTCTCCGGCCCAAGCAGAGATTGTAATGGTCACACCAGACTCGGCACCTACCTCACCGAAATTCAGCGGCGAGAAGGTTTACGAGAAAGAATTGGAAGACGCTGCGAAGGATGATGTACCAGTATCAGAAATTCCTGCGGATATAAAAGAATTCATCGGTAGCAATGCTGACGTGTACGACATCATTGGCGAGGTAATTGTAAAAGGCAGAAAAATAACTATTGAAATTATTGAATATATAGTCGTTGTTAAGAAAGTGTCGAGAGAGCACGTTATTTATATAATTGAAGAGATAATAATTAATAAGGGTATTCCTCCAGAAAGTGTAGTCGAAAACATCGAACTTCTGAAAGGTCAGGAATCTACACGGGACCTCATCCCCTTGACAAAACGTATTGAAATCGAAGAATACATCGTGACCGAATACATCGCGAAAGGTAAGAGAATCACTGTCCAAGTGGTAGAAGAAATCGCAATCAAAAAGGTGGTTCCGAAACGAATCGTGATCGAAATTATCGAGGAAATTATAATAAAGAGGAAAATTTCGAGAGAATCGGTATACGAAATGATCGAGGAAGATTTCATCAAGCAGGTCAGACCGATTTACGACGAATACGATCGGCCATCCGAGCGAGAGTCGCCGACCGACAAACTTGCGACGAGTGTCGACGAGAAACCTTCGATCGACGATATCACGCGAGAAAAGCTCGGTGAACATCCCGCGGAAGACGGCGACCACGCGAAACCCGTGGAAGAAATGAAAGAGAAGTTGTTATCTCCGGTTGGAGCTGCGAAGGAGCGAAAGACGGAGATTTTCGATGAAAAAGACCTCGACGAGGGCAAACTAATCGACGATTTCGTTAATATTCCGTCTAAAGATGCGGTAACGAGTTTTCTCTTGGAAGAGAGACGGTCATCCGACGAGGATAAAACCGAAACCACCGCTCGGAAGTCATCCGTTACGAAGGAATTCGTTGACGATTCGATGAAAGATTCGGGTGACGATTTCGAGGCGGTAGAACAGGAATACAAAGTTGTCAAGTCGACGACCACACCCTTCGACGGGGTAACCAAGTCATCAGTATTCGATGGCAAAGACGAAGAAGACATCGTGGAGGCTATCGAGGATGACATCGACGAAGTTGTGGAAGCAGCGGAAAAGTTTGTCGAAGAAACTAAAGAAAAATCTCCGGACAGAAAGGAATCTGTCCAATTGGACGAGACTGTAGCGGAATCCGTTGACCCTGCCAAAGAAACCGTTGATAAAGATGTAACTGTGAAAGCAGTGCATGGGGACGTACCCGCCAGAGAAATTGACGCTGTCATCAGAGACGTGGATGACGCTGTATCAGAAATCACGGACGCCACGGAAAAATACCTCGTCGAGGATAAAGAAAAAACGACGGGCGTAAAAACCGACCTGCCGAAGGTTTCAACAGATTCGAAGGAGATCCCTGATACTGTTAAAGACACAATCGAAGACGCTATGAAACGTATCGATAAAAAACTTCCTGGCACTGACGATATCGTTGCGGAGGTAGATGGCGCGAAAACCGACCGCCCTCTAGATAAAGAGGGAGCAAAACCTGAGGATGCAATGAAAACACCCGCGGAAAAATACAGTCCGGTTGATGAGTCGGCTAGTAAGCTGTCGACCCCTGAGAAACCAGTGGCCGCCTCGATAACCGATCATCCGAGTAGTATGCAACCGGAAATTCCTGAAACGCGGGAAATCCCAGTGGTAGATGAGCCGGACAAGAAGCAAGCTGATGTCACGACTGAAAAGAATCTGGTCAGCCATGAGGACAAAAAGCCGGATGAGCCTAAGGATAGAATCGCTGATGGCAAAACTACCCTGGAAGAAACAGTACCGGAAATCGTATCACAGAAGGTCGACGTAGTGGGAAAACCGGAAAAGGAAGAAACCGTCTCGGTTTTAGGTACTATCTCGCCAGTAACCGAGTCCATCGGTCAAACGAAGCCGACGACGGATGAAGTCACGGGAATCGCGAAACCCGCGACTCTGGATATTTCGAGATCTGAGATTCCTGAACCAAAAACTGATGATCGAGAAGGCACGGGAAAAGTTACGGAAACTGCCGACAAAGTTGTTCCTGTGCACTTCAGGGATATCGAAACACCAAAACTGAGCGATTCGAAAGATTCTGAAAAACCAGAGGATTCGAAAAAACCGGAAGTAGAAACGGATACGCGAGCGAAGGACACATCCGATGCGGTGATCAGTGATATCGAAGCTGATTCAGCTGACGAGGAAATTGACCATGTAAGAAAAAAGCGATCCCTGGTACCAGATTTGCCTGAAATAATATCAACGGATACTCCTGAACCATCGACAACCGATATTACACCGGCAGAGTTAGCGGAGAACGTCGACAAGCTGGCTCAAGTTGTTAAGGATGCACAGAAACCCACAGCAAAAGATTTGGCCGAACCAGAAGCGGTGCAGCCAACCGAAGCGGACAAATTCGAAAAACTACCTCAAAGTACTCAGGACGACGAAGATAAACCGATCGATGACGCTAACACCGTTCGACGTATGGTCGTTACAGCTAGCAGTGAAGATGGTGGACAGGAAACGGAATTATGCCCAACAGGAAGCATTACGTTCACGAAAGCTGTGACACCTGACGATTCTTTGAATATTTCCACGAGATCAACACCAGACAAGGATTCGTTGAACGACATTTCGGTGAAATCTACCCCTGACAAGGACTCCTTGAGAGATATTTCTACAAAGTCTACTCCGGAAAAAGATTCATTGAAGGACGCATCTCCAAAGTCTACTCCTGACAGAGACTCGCTGCTGCTCGAAAAAGATTCTCTACACTCTGAGAAGAGTACTCCGGAAAGAGATAGCATCAGTGAAAAGTCTGTGTCAGACTTGAAGGACGATAAAGTTACGCCCGAAGACAGTCTCGAAAAATCTATCCCAGATGCTCCGACTCGCTCGACGGTACCGAAAGACAAAGTCGACGAGGATGCGAAAGTTCCAAGTGATGTCAGGGACCAGCCCTTGCAAGAATTCGTCGATCACAAGACCGAGAAACCAACGGATAGCGTCACAAGCAAGGAACCGGAAGAAACAGATCAAGAATTTATTCCACGTGACGAGCGTGGTCACCCAGTTAAATCCGTTGAGCTCGCACACGAACCTGAAGAGAAGGATAGGATACCGTCTCCAGCCATTGACAAATCTAGATCCCCTAGTATTACGTCGGATCACTCGGGAAAAGATGACCTTCATGGTGAAGAACAACCGAAGGCTGCACCTGCAGTTGAGGATACAAAGCCTGTCAGCGGATCATTTATTTCATCTGAGAAGGTTGATGAACCAGCAATTACTGATGCTGCAATTTGTAAAGATAAATCACCATCTCCTGATATTGATCAGGTAGATGTTGAGAAATTGAAAGACAAGCATCTTCCTGTTGACGATGCCGAGAAGGAGAAATCTCCTTCTCCCACGAAGGACAAAATAACGCCGATGCCCGAGCTGCCAGTTGATTACTCTGTGAAGCCAAAGGATACGCTCGACGATAAGATGCAGAAGACTACTCCATCATCTTTGGATATCGATGAGGCCCCTGTAAAGGCAGGTGACCTACCCGCGTCGACAGCTGTTGTTCCTGTAAGTTTGGATGACAAGGATGACGATACTCATAAGCTACCAAAAGACAAGTCATCAATCGCGTCCAGAACACCAAGTCTGATTCCATCGGAAAAGTCTGATGATCGCGACATTCCCAGTGACAAAGATGTCGATGATAGTACTCCGTCCCCTGCCAGTGATAAGACTACCGACAAGTCACGATCGACTAGTATTTCGTCCGATAAACTACCAGAACCACATGTTCCTGATGTACCGTTACCAAAAGACAAGTCGCCCTCGCCAACTATTGACAAACCACTAGACAAATCTCGTACGTCTAGTATCAGTTCTGAACAAATGGAGGAAAAAGACATTCCTGAATCTGGGCTACACGAGGACAGGTCTCCTTCACGGAGCGTTTGCAAGATCGATGAAGGAAAAGATACTCCCAAGACCATCGATAAATTGGAATCGATGACTAAGCCTGATGGGAAGCTACCAAAAGACGCACCAACAACTGTAACCGACGAACCATCGGAAGAAACGAAATTGCCGAGTCCAACTCCCATCAAAGTGGACGAGGGAAGACCCGATGAAGATTCGATCAAAGATCGATCTCCATCTCCAGCTACCGATCGTTTACCGGACAAATCTCAGCAGACTAGTGTCGTGACTGAAAAACTAGTCCCTGGCGAAGTTGTTGATACCAAAACACCACAAGATTCTGCTCCTGTGGACAAAGTATCCGAAAAATCTAGATCGCCAAGTCCTATATCAGCGAAGGATGAGCAGAAGCCATTGGATGACAAGGTGTGCAAAGATCGTTCACCTTCCCCACCGACCGAAAAACCGACAGACAAATCGCGAAGTCCAAGCGTTACAGCACCAAAAGAGGACGAGAAAGATACGTCTGCGGCTGAGGTACCAAAGGAAAAATCTCCCTCTCAGCTTGCTGAAAAGCTATCCGATGAAGTAAAATTACCTGGTATTACATCCGTGAAATTTGGGGGCCAGGAAACTGAAGATGAAAAGACATCGCACGATACGTCTTTGCCAATCGCGGATGAAGCTATGGACAAAGACGTACCGAAGGATGGGTCACCGGTAGAAAAAATGGATAGGCCAGATGTCAAATTACCAAAAGATGTATCGCCCACCGATGAACCGACACAGAAGTCAAGATCACCCAGTTTGGTTTCTGAAAAATTGGATGAACCGAAATCCGACCATGATCAGGTGACGAAAGATAAATCTTCGTCACCCCTGATGGATGAGCCTACACACAAATCGCGGACACCCAGCATTACTGGGGAGAGGATGGATGAACGAGATAAATCTCCATCCAGTGATAAATCAAAACTGTCCAGCCCTGTCACTGAGGAAATAAAAGAGCAGCAGAAACCTGACGAGAAAGTATTAAAGGAAAGATCTCCTTCGCCCACAGCGGATAAGCTTACAGACGAGACTAAAACAACGAGCTCTACAGTTGATCAATTAGATACGAAGGACACCGATGACCTTAAAGAACCTAAATCTACAGCTCCTGCCGAAACACCGGTTCAGAAGACGAGAACACCTAGTCCCACACCTTCGAAAGAAGTTGACTTGGATGATCGGTCAAAGACTAGCGATAAGTTAGTCAAGGATCAAGCGCCAGTCATGGATGAAACCAAGACACCAAGTCCTATCGCTGGAAAGCCAGAAACAAAAGTCATTTCTGATTCTGAGCTCCCGAAAGACGTGTCACCAGCAGATACATTGGCTCAGAAGTCTAGATCACCTAGTCTCACCTCTGATAAAGTAGGAGCGGAAAAAACACCTGATGAGACTATAGCGAAGGAGGAACCAACGTCGCCAATGAAGCTCTCTGCTGAATCTCTCACTCCAATTTCTGATGCTAAGCTCCCGAAGGAAGAATCCTTAAAAACTGTGGAAACCACTCAAAAATCAAGATCGCCCAGCCCAGCTTCCGAGCAATTGGTCGTCGAGGAAACGCTCGATGCGAAGACGATGAAGGACAGATCACCATCGCCGACGAAGGACAAATCCAGAACGCCTAGCATCACAGGCGTTGAATTGGATACAAAGGAAAAACCTGATACCAAGCTGACAGAAGGAACGTCTCTAGCTGAAAAACCAACCGATGGGTCAAGATCTCCTAGTCTCACTCCTGAAAAATTGGATGATCATAAAATACCGGTAGACAAACCGCTGGACGAAAGCCTTCCATCGCCACCCTCGCACGAACCTTCAGACACCGTACAACCAGTCCTAAAAGATAAATCTTCACCAGCACTTATAGATGAGGAAAGCGAGAAATCGAAACCGTCCGGCGTTGTCACAAAACTGCCAGACGACGAGAAGAAACCTGACGACAAGATATCGATAGACAAATCGCCATCACCAACTACTGATATAGCCACAGATAAGTCCGGAGCACCCAGTATCCCCTCTGAGAAGCTGCATGCGGAGCGTATTCCTGACGTCAAGGCTCCATCCGACGCAACGTCAGCAGTAGACCAAGTAACTGAAGAACCAAAATCGCCAGGTCTTGCTGGTGAAAAGCCGGATGATCGTAGGATTCCGTCACCGTCCTCGGATGCTCCGATCGCTAAATCCAGAACTCCGAGCATTTCTGATGCTGGGAAACAAGATCTTCCGAAAGACGAGAAATCCACGGATCCGTTGTTATTCGCCACTACCGAGGAAATACCTGGAACGCCTAAACTTCCTTTCGACAAGCAGGATGAGCATGGCATTCTCGATGACAAGCCATCAAGAGAGGGCTCTGTGTCACCTGCCTCGAATAAGCTTGCACACGATGAAGCTCCGAAAGATGTGCTTCCTCAGCCACTTATAGACAAAGACACTGACGAGCCCGTTAGCTTGACTGCCCATGAAATAACTAAGGAAGACGTTCCTCACTCTGTGACAGAGAAGAGCAGATCTCCGTCTCCAGTTATTGAAAAAACAACCGATTCTGATAAACCAGGGAGTATAGTGTTTAAAAAACCAGATACGAGCGATGTTCCAGATGACACAACTACTACAGACAAGCCTCTTTCCGAAATGACAGCGAAACCTGCAGATGAAATCAAAAAGCCCGAGCTTGAGACAACAAAACCAGACAAACCGCAGGATTTCCAAACGGAATTGCCCAAAGGAAAATCTCCATCGCCAATTCTGGACAAAGCCGTGGATGAAGTGAAAAAGATCGACGTCACTGCGGACGAAAAACTCGATGAACCCCGAGAGTCTTTAGATAAGGTGGCCAAAGAAAAATCTACTAGCCCAACGGTGGATCAAGTAATTGACAAGACACCAACAGCTAGCATCACTATTACGAAGCCTGAGGAACCGAGTATTTTGGATGAAGAGGCACCAAAAGATAAATCCCGTTCGCCGACACCAGAGGAAAGAACGGCAAAATCGCCCACTAAAACTGGTATTGATCCGGAAGAAAGTGATATAGTTGATGCTAAGCCGGTAAAAGATCAATCGCCAACTCCAGCTGTTGAGAAAGCTTTGGATGTATCTGAAATTCCAAGCCCATCCGATGCGAAACAAGGCGAACATCCTGTTCGCGAGAAAGTGGAATCGAAAGATAAATCTCCGATGCCAGTTTCGGATGAACCAGCAGATACATCCGATATCGTAGCGAAAAAACTGGACGTAGATGTTCCCGACGCAAAAATACCCACGGGAAAATCTCCGTCCCCAATTGCAGAGCAAACGACTGGCAAATCGAGATCAACAAGTCCTGCCAAAGAATTGGATCCACGAATCATTCCTGAGAAGAAATCTCCTGCTTCGCCAACTACAGAACAAATTACTGACGAGCCTACCATCACTCTGGACAAATTGGGTGATCCAATTGCTTCCATTGAGAAACTTCGGCCGGACGAATCACTCTCGTCTCCTAAGGGTACTGTACCCGATCAATCTACACCGCTGGGCTTCATTTCTGTGCCCGAAGTAGCAAAGGATATTACGGATGTCAAAACACACGAAGATGAATCTGCATCTCCGACAAGTGGAATCGTGACAGATAAGACTGAACCGTCCAGTCCTACTATTAGTAAGTTACAGGAACAGATTCCCTCGGTTGATACTTCTAAAGTACCAGAGACCGCTCACGATGAGCCAAAGACTAAAGACGTATTGGATGCTTCCTTGCCAAAACAAAAATCTCCAGCACCAAGTCTTACCGAAGATTCGGAGCCTTCCAAGCCAACAAAGACTACACCGCTCGAGAGTAGCACAGATATTGTCGCAGCCACTGACAAACCTCATGACACGACCAAACCAGAAATTTCAACTGTTGACAAGCCGCAAGAAAAAGATGCTACAAGCCACGATGAACCTGCGAGAGACAAATCTCCGTCTCCATTGTCTGACGAGAAGCCTGCTGAGAAGGAATCAGCAAAAGTCCTGGATCAACACGTCCAAGAAACGGAGCCTTCCAAAAAGCCTGATGCGATCGTCGATAAAATGGACGGTACTGTAAAACCAGCTGAAGTTATTCCAGAAAAATTGAGCGTCGATTCTCTCGATGTCAAAGACGACAAGGACAGATCTCACACCCCAACTTCTGAGAGGTCCGATAAATTTGAAACGTCGAGCATTGCAGGTGACAAAGTTGAAGACACGGAAGTCTCTTCAGTACCTGTGGCCACCGGTGATAAGCCTGACGATAAATCTAAATTGGTTGAGAAATCTGATGAGAAATTACCTACTGTGCGTGCTGATTCTGTCGTAGATAAGTCAAGATCGCCCAGTATTGGCAGTGAGCCGGACGAACAAAAGGAACTGATCGATGCAGGCAAGACTCCCTCCGTTTCGGGAGATAAACCAGTGGACGTCCTTATTCCTACTCTGGTACAGGATAAATCCGCTGGTAAATTGGACGTACAACAGCCAAGCACGGATCCAACGCCGGAATTCGATAAATGCGAAGCAAAATCAAGATCTCCCAGCATCATCAGTGACGACGTTGAAGAAAAACCAGCAGAAGCCACCGACAAGCCTGTCGATGAAGTCAAGGCAGAAATTCCGAAGGGTGAGAAGACAGAAGAATCCCGTAGACCATCTAGCGTCACGGAAGTAACGCCAAAACATCCAGAACCTCTGACAGATAAACAAGAATCACCAAAGCCTGATGACGATCAAGTAGAAAAACACGTCCACGGTGTAATTCAGACCGATAAGCCTAAATCTCTTGGCCTTGACGTTTCAGAAATCGAAGATGGGCCACAAAACCTTGGTGCTATACCTGCCAAGCCGGACGAAAAACTTCATGATGAAATAGAGAAGGCAAAATCACCTCTACTCGGCACTGACCCATCTTTGAGTAAGGAACGATCGCCGAGTATCGCAAGTGACAAGTCAAAATCTCCAATTCCGATCGAAGATGGAGCAGAAGACTTGTCAAGATCAGGAAGCACATCGAGCGTGAAGTCCGACCAAAAAGAGACCATCGAGCAACCAAAGTCTCCGTCTTCGTCTACGAAGACTGACGATAAGTTGTCGAAATTGGAGGGCATCGACAACGAATCATTCACAATGGTCGACGATGTGCCAAAAACTGTGGACGAAATTGACGAATTTCTCGTGAAAGGGGTAACTGATGTGAAATCCCCAAGGGACAGATCGCCAAGCTACGACAAGACTCCGAAGGATCGATCTAGGTCACACAGCTTGTTCGATACCGGTGATAGAACACCCTTGGGACGCTCGAGAGCTGCGAGCCTATTCGACGACAAATTGGACGATAAAATTGCACATCTAGACTTGAGTTCTTCGAGGCCGAGTATCTGCGAAGAAATCGAAGATGATAAGCTCCATAAGGATGATGGTTCCAAACTGTTACCGGATCCTAAGACTACTGCTGGAATCGGTGACAGAACATCACCGAGGGTCAGTGATCATGGAAGTACAGAAAGTCTGGCTAGTGATGAATCGGTGGACGTGGACGTTTCGCCGGCGAAACGAGCGGATATCGAGCGTCACATAATCGAGGAGTTTATTTCCAAGGACAGAAAAATACCTTCACGAATCATCGATGAACTCGTTAGCAAGCAAGGAGTTACGCGACACGTCATTATCGAGATTATCGAATATATAATCGTGAAGAGGAAAATTCCGAGGGAATCCGTTCTCGACATAGCCGAACCAGAGGAAGAGGATCAGGTTTGTCACCGTGGAAGTTCCGATAGCCTGGCAGCTGACGAGCTACTCGATGACACCGTTGTCACTCCGGCTAAGCGAATGGATATCGAACATCACGTTGTAGACGAGTTCATTACTAAGAACAAGAAGATGACGTCGCACGTTATCGATGAGCTCGTACGTAAACATGGCATCACCAGATACATCATCATCGAGATCATCGAAGAATTAATCGTCAAGCGAAGAATTCCGAGGGATTCCGTGCTAGATGCTGACATCGAGAAGCCCCAGGACAAAGGAACGAAACCTGCGGATCAGAAACGTGAACCTGAAGCCGAAAATAAGATGGATGCTGGAGCTAAGAAATTTGAGCCCAAGGACGGAAAATCACCCTCCGAGACACACGAAACACCGGAAATACCGGAAACTACACGGGAGCTCGGTGTAGGCGAGGCCATGAAACCCGACGAAGTGTCGAAGACGGTGATTGGCCAAGAAAAATCCGAAAGTCCGATAACCGATGAACCGGCTGACTCTGAAGTACGAACGGATATCGAACGGTACATAGTCGACGAATTTATTTGTAAGAACAAAAAATTGACATCGCACGTCATCGATGAAGTCGCGATTAAACATGGAGTCACGAGATACGTGGTCATCGATATCGTCGAAGAAATAATTGTAAAGCGAAAAATTCCGAGGGTGTCGGTGCTCGACACGGAAGTCGAGAAATCAGAGGATACGGAAACTCATCGGGAGGACACAAAGATTGTTGTTGACGAGAAAACGCCAGACGCTCGCGATGCTGCAGACAAAGATGAAGTAGTGGCACCGACGAAATCCGACGAGAAGTCTCGAGTAATCGGCGTTAAAGAAACTCCGGAAATTATTCCCGACTCAACGGTGTCCCTTGCTAAGCGAATGGATGTTGAGAATTACGTAATGGATGAATTTGTTTCTAAGAATAAGAAAATCACGTCGCGAGTCATCGATGAAATTGGGACTAGACAAGGAGTTGCCAGGTACATCGTGATCGAGATCATCGAGAAGATGATCGTTGAGAGGAAAATATCGATGGACTCTTTGGTAGACGTGGCAGAGATCGAGAGACAAGCTGATGACGAGCAAAGTGTTCCTCGGGTACCGAGCGTCGAGGAAACTCTGCATAAGGATGACGACACCACAGCGCCAACTGCCACGTCCACGAAACTCGACGACAGCCCAAAGAGTGTCAGTGAGCATGGAAGTTCGGAGAGTCTCGCCAGCGACAAGCTACCGGTACGATCCGATGTACCGTTAACGAAGCGCAAGGATATCGAGAATTACATCGTCAACGAGTTTGTGTCTAAGAAAAAGAAAATCACGTCGCAAATTGTCGAGGAAATTGCGACGAAACATGGAGTTTCAAGGTACATTGTCATCGAGATAATTGAAGAGATTGTCATCGAACGAAAAATTTCGAGGGATTCCTTGCTGGACATTCCGCTGGACCGTGAAGAAATCGGTACCGAGGACAAAACAGATACTCCTCCAAGTGTCGGCGGTAAGGACTCCGATTCGTCGGTTCCACGAACGATTGTCAACGGTGAACCAGAAGTTGAAGAGCTCACAGTACATGCGATTAAGAAGAGGAGCGTCATGATTGACGAGCCTGTGGAACAGATTCCAGAGAACGTCGTGGACAGCAAAACCCCTGCACCGCAGGAGGAAACTCCTGGAGATCTGGCGAGTCGCGACTCGAAGAAGATTGATGACAAACCAACTCACTCCCGTTCTGAGGAGCCTCAGGAGTCGGAGGAGCCCATCTTCGCGAGTCCAGAGAAACCGTCGAGCGACGGTCGCGATGTGACAACGAAAATTATTCCCGATGTGACGACGTCGGAAATTAAGGACACTGATAGATTGGAAAAAGAAATAATCACGATTACCGATGCCAAACGAGTGGAAATCGAGGAATATATCGTTGAGCAATATATCAGTAAAAATAAGAAAATCACGAGGGAAATAATCGAAGAGATCGTTATCAAGAAAATGGTCCCGAGTTACATAATTGTCGAAATTATCGAAGAAATTATAATCAAGAGAAAACTGTCGAGAACGTTGGTTCTGGATTACGTTGACGAGGCGAGCAGCGACAAGGAAGATATCGAACCTATTGATAGATCGGCAACTTCGTCGATCAGTGACAAAGACGATACTAAGCTGAGAATATCACCAGACGATAGATTCGACATCGCAACTGGTAAATCAACCCCAGAAATCTCCTCGGCCAAGGACCAGACCATCGATTTCTCCGGCAAGTCGACACCCGAGCTGAAATCATCTTTACTGTCCGAAAAGTACTCCGACAAATCCGGCTACTCGACACCAGACATGAGACAGTTCGATGAAAAATCTGGCAAATCGACGCCCGATCTCAAAACGGAGTATGAAAGTCAATTCCATAAAGCATTCGTCGGAGGCATGACAGAAATCAGAACTACGCACATCACAACACTTTCCGGCAAATCCACTCCTGACATCGGTTCCAAACACGAGGATACACCCGAAACTGGGAGAGATGAGCAGGCCAAGCCTAGTGCACCTACGGATAAAGTAGAATCGAGTCACGGCGAAGCGGAAGCTTGCGCGCCAAAATCTTGGGGAATGAAAACAACTGAATCTACCTCACCTACATCCCAAGCATCCGCAACAGTTGTCTCGCCCAAGGACACAATCTGTTCTTCCGAAGATTCAAAGCTCGCGACTACAACTTCCGAAGTGACCATAGTATCGTCAAAGCTGACCACTACGATCAGCGAGTCTTCAGCATCAACGACGAGCGAAGCTACTGAACCCTTGCCCGGTTCAAGGCCAACCGCTGAAACTTCTATTCCACGCCAAACCATGACATCTCCCGGTTACGTAACCACCGTTACATCTAGTCAGTCCGAAACGGAACCACAGATAATCAGACGTGAAATCGTCGTGGATCCGGAGACGGAAGTAATCACCAGAACGATCAGACACGTTACCGAGTCTGAGGAAAGCGAACCGGAAGTTGTGACGAGAGTAATCCGCGGACAGATTACAGATTACGAGACACCTGAAACAGAGGTAATTACGAGGACAGTTACAAGATACGTAACAGAATCCGAGGATAGCGAGCCAGAAGTTGTTAGAAGAGTGATACGCCGCGAGATCATCGATTCTGAAAGTCCTGAAAAGGAAGTAATCACCAGAACGATCAGACACGTTATCGAGTCTGAGGAAAGCGAACCGGAGGTTGTGACGAGAGTAATCCGCCGAGAGATTACAGATTACGAGGCGCCTGAAACGGAGGTAATTACAAGAACAGTTACAAGACACGTAACAGAATCCGAGGAGAGCGAGCCGGAAGTTGTTAGGAGAGTGATACGCCGCGAGATCATCGATTCTGAAAGTCCTGAAAAGGAAGTCATTACCAGAACCGTGCGGCGCGTCATCGAGAGCGAGGAGGATGAACCGGAAATTATTACGAAAGTAATAAGACGTGAAATCACTGATCTCGAAAGTCCCGAAAGAGAAGTGATTACCAGGACCATTAGGCACGTCGAAGAAGTCGAGGAAAGCGAACCCGAAGTCGTGACTAGAATTGTTAAACGCGAGGCGATCGGCCCCCTCGATGAAGCTGTCACCATCACCACGAGGACAACTAAAGTTATCGAGCAGGAAGATGCTGAATCTGACTACTCCGACGATCCGTCGGAGTTTGTAGGCAGGAGAGTGAAACTGGATGGACAACCAGAAGTTATCAAGAGAATAATCAGTCGAGAAGGAACACCCGAGGTTACCGAAACCGTGACGACTAAGACGACCAGGACAATAGTATCCGAGGAAGTTCCCATTTCTGAAACCGTAATGAAAACTACGACGACGACGACCCTCACTTCGGACATCGAGAAACCCGAAGTCGTTACTCGCACAATATCGCGCGAGGGAACTCCAGAGTTCTCCGAGACTATCAAGAGGACCACGAAAACCATCACTTCCGATTCTGGTCCCGAATACGTGACGAAAATCATTAGTCGCGAGGGCACTCCCGACATACTGAAGACAGCTGACGTGAAAAGAATCGTAACGACAGTTACGACAATCACAGGCCCCGATGGTGAAAGCATCACTACGAAAGATGTCAAGGAGAGCAGCGATAAATTAGACGGGGAAGATCTGTTAGAGAAGTTAATCGATTCATCCCACGTTGATAAGAGTGGTAAGTCCACGTCCGATGTGAAGACGAGCGAAGAAAGATTCGTCAGCGAAACTCCGGAGGGTCTGAAGACGGAGGAGATCATAAAGAGAACGGTAACTACGGTAACCTCGACCTCGGGGATCTCGACACCAGATGTGAAAACGTTCATCGATTCCGAGAAGTCGACTCCGGAACGTGCTGGCCCCGAGGATGTAGAGGCACCATCAAAGGAATA
The DNA here is from genome assembly GCA_963969455.1 of Arge pagana. NCBI lineage: Eukaryota > Metazoa > Arthropoda > Insecta > Hymenoptera > Argidae > Arge > Arge pagana. The sequence continues at coordinate 19,967,351 of OZ018309.1, read as the reverse complement.
CTCCACCGTGGGTGAAGACAAATCTGCGATGGATGCCTTTGTTACAAGCGTTACAGGCAAATCTGCTCCGGAACATCCTGTCTCCTCCGTGGTTAAAGATCCGATCACGGAGGATGAGAGTTACTCGGGAAAATCCTCGCCACGCGTGTCTGTACCTAAGGATGGAGTCTTCAGCGAATCTACCGGTAAATCCACACCAGAAATTTCCTTATCTCCGTTTGTCAGAGATGGAGGTGTGGCTCAGTCTCATCTGTCCGGAAGATCAACACCGGACAGGAAGTCCGATGGGAAATCGAGAACAGCCACGCCAGAGGGATTCAGATCCGGCGAAGTGATCAGAACCATCATCACTACTACGAGAACGATCTCCGAGGATGGTGAAATCATCACGACCACGAAGGAAGTCACCGAGGCTACGAACGAGCAGGGTCAGACGATAGTGTTAGCAGAGAAAACGAACGTTAAGGTCGAGGACAGCTTGCCGGGTAAAGATTCATCCGAGAGCGCGATCACCAGCGTCATGGGTAGCATCAAGGCTTCCGAATCGAAGAGAGGATCCAGTTCTGCTTCTGACATAGCGAGTGAGAGGGACTTGGGTCCGATGAGTCCTAGGAGCGACGTTAGCAGTGGACATAGCCGTGGTACGACTCACGTTTGGGAGAGCAGCGAGGAACGTCATACGTACTCCGACGACGAGCCACCCAGCTCGCCGTTGAGTGCCACGTCTCAGTTGGGCTACTCGCCTCGAATGGGACGATACGAGCTGCCCATCGATCGAGAATCGCACAAGCTCGCAGACCTTTCGAGCTCAACGATGACTGGTAGTTTTTACGGTGATCTACCGAAGGATTCGCCGACGCGATCGACGACAAAGTCGTCTCGCGAGAAATCCGTTTCTCACAAGAACAGCGAGCCGATACCGATCCAAGGCTCGAAGGAATACTCTTCTAAGCGGTTCTACGTTGAGAAAGATTTCGCCGGAGGATACGAGTACAAAACGGAATCTAAGAAGTACGTCGACGATGCTGATCTAGATTTCGACCTCGCCATGAAGGGACACAAAGAAAGATTGGGCGACGGTTTCGCATCGCACCATTATTCCAACGGAGCGGCAGCGAGTTACACGAATGGTACCTCCGATGGTAAACATACCGCGCCAACCGAGGACTTAGCACCTGTGGAGAAAAAGAAGATCGATCCGATGGCCGCGTCGTTCATGGAAGAAAGGAGAACATCGGACGATGGTGAACAGAAGGATAAGGACCCGCTGGAAGGATGGGGAAAACCCCTGTGTTTACCATCACCCAAACCTCCGAAGCAATTCAATCTTCGACGCCCAGCAGCTTCCAATAGCACCGAAACTTTAGGTCCCGAGAGCTTGAACTTCGACGTGATTAACAATTGGGGTGAACCGTTGCGATTGCCGTCTCCTGCGCCCCCAACGAACGAGCCTTCGAACAAGGGAGCTCCCGGGACACCTAAAAAGGAAAGAAAACAACCGAAGAAAGTCGTCGCGGAGAACAACAAGAACAAGAAGCGTTCGGAGAGTCCCAGCAAGAACGACAAAAAGACGAAGGACTCGAAGAATAAGGTTCAGCCGGTCTATATGGATCTGACCTACGTTCCTCACCATGGAAACTCGTACTACAGCAATTTGGAGTTTTTCAAACGAATTCGGGCCAGATATTACGTGTTCAGCGGTACAGAGCCCAGCCGAGAAGTCTACGATGCCCTACTCGAAGCTAAGAAGACTTGGGAAGACAAGAACTTGGGTGAGTCCATAGTCTCGCGCGAGCAGCCAGAAATTCTTAATCTTACCCCCATACATGCTGATTCGTTTCATTGATGACGAGATTATTTCGACGGCCCTAGAAAATAATAGCACCAATCTCCAACTATACACGGATAAACTCAGGATACACATTTTTGATTCATAAACAACTTTTCTTTTCGTATGTTAAGTATGTAGTGAGAACAAATTATTGTGCCGAATACTACTTAAGGGGTGAAACCACTGTAACAGCTCAAAGAAAAGCGTTTTTTTAATACAATTTTTTTTAAGGTAAAAAAAATGTAATAGAGTGATACAATGTGAGGAGCTTGTTAAGCATATCTATGTTTGAGTACTGAACAAAAAGTTGTCCTTAATAAATATTTATAAATAGCGAGACCAGAGCTATTCACGCGAATATGACGCACTCTGTGTGACCCAGTGTAGCAGGTGTAATTTTCAATTTGGAGAAAACCAAAAAAAATCGTTTAATCTGTATGCCCATAGCTAGAGAAGTACGTAAGGTTTAAATTTCTATGAGAAAAAAAATCTTTCAGGCTAAAGTCTTTTCACTCATATTATACAAGGTTCGAAGTATCGCTTAAGCCAATAAAAAAAATCGATTTGTTGAAAAACTCGCAGTGGTATTACCCCTTAAAATATTAGTCGATTCAAGGAATATGAAATTTCTGTTATGTTTAAAAAAAAATTATTTGCACTATTTTCTTGCAACTATTCGTAGAGATAAAATATGTAACACAAATACATGTCAGCACGTACAGTTTGTGAGATGCACTTTAGTTGAAAATTGTCTTCGAGTCTGCAAATATTTATTAGGTAAAACACAATACAACATCTTTTGGTGTTAATATTCGCGATGGAATTAAATTTGGTGCTTTTATACGAAAGAGTAGTAAATTTCGACGCTAGTGCGAGAGATTAATTTTCTCCCCGCGTGGAGATTTGAAACGGTTACACGTGGAGAAAATCAGGCTTTCACAGAAGTGTCCGGTATTTTTCGATACGAGGTTTGAGAGGGTCTACTTTAGCAGGGAGGGTTAAAAAAATTGTTTGTTGCTTTTATCCGAGGAAAAAATGTTTTGGTGCTTTTATTCGACAAAAGCTCGTTTTCGGTTATACTTTTCGTACCGAGTTTTTTGGTGCTATTATTCGATAGGACCGTCGATCCGTCAATGTCTCGTGTCCTCTCCGCTCATCGCTGGAATGATGTTTTCAGAAGTGACGATGATCCCGACCTACGACACCGACACACTCGGATATTGGGTAGCCGATAACGAGGAGGCACTTGCCGCGAATCACATCGACCTCTCGCCATCGGCGTCGCGCTGCACGATCAATCTCCAAGACCACGAGACGAGCTGCAGCGCCTACCGGCTCGAATTCTAGGGCTCGGCTGCATGCTCGGCAGTTATAGTCGAGTTTTGAACGCGGTGAAAATCCCTTCGCGTCATAAACCAATCGTAGAGGTAGCGAACAAGTAAAGAATCCAAATCATACGTAACGTGACAAATTGAATCCCAGTGACGTCGAGTGCCAACAACAATTACTCACGTCCGTGGCGCTGACACAGGCCCGCATGGATATTCCATGTGAAAAGCACAACTAAAGGTATAACAAATAATCCGAATTAATCGTCGTACAACCAACGTCCGCGAATATCTGATAATCGTGGGATGAAGAGAAAAAAATGCATTGCTCGCGATAAAATAACGCGCTGTTTAGAAACAAGTTAATCTGCCTAGAGAAAGAATCGTTGAATCGTTGAGGAGAGATTGTCGAAAGGTTAGCTGAATTCTCACGTATACGAAATCAATGTTCGACTCAACGTTCACATGGCCTGGCCTCGCCAGCCAGGTGATCCATGAGGATGGAACACGTGTGTATAATAGTATGTAATCAGGATATAGGATTTTCAAATTCCCGGACACGAATAGCTTGGTATCGCGAAACAAAAAGAACCGGAATCACGACAGGACAGAGAACACGAGAGACGACTCGTAGGGTATCGAAAAGAGAGAACTCAAGAACGTTTCCCTCTATTCCGTAGCGACAAATTTTATCGAACATCTTGACACAGCAAATGCTTTTAAGAGCACTTAGTACTAATAATAATCGACGTTTAAAGTTACCTGATCCTAATCTTAATATTGTTGAGCAAAAAAAACGAAAAAAAAGAAAATATTGTTAGATCAGCATTATGTCGTGCGGAGATAAAAAACATCTATGTGTCCTTTAATGAGTATTGTCGTAAATGTCTATACATACATAAATGGTTATATTTACACCAAGAAATAATGTTACCTATATAATATTACGTGTCTTAGAGATATAATCACGAGTTTACGAATACAAATGGCCGTAACGGAGGTAAAAACACCTACGGATAGGTGGACGAATGTACGATGCGTCGTACATCGACGAATTCGTTGCGGCAACACGAGCGACCCGGTGCGATCTGTCTGATCGACGCATCCGATTTTCGTCCCGCAAGACTGTAGATGAAAAGTAAACTAACGTAACGGAAAACGGGCAGGCGTCCAAGTGCTGACTTCGTCGCCTTTCGTTTTCCGATGAACTACCGCCACAAAAATCTGACGTGTACGTTTCTCTATAATTATCACGCATCAACGTGACAAAAGTTCCATCCAAATTAGACAGTGGATTGTATTCGCCCGAAACAAGGGTGACCAATCGAGATCTAGCCGCGAACGGTGACGATTCTGAAAGCGATAAGGGGGATACTTCAAACGGACACGGAGCAAAGGACACGCTAGCCGTGACAATTGTCGGGGAGGAACGAGCGAGAGAATCGTTACCACGAAATAACCTGAACCTTAGACTGGTAAAGAAAAAAGCAACAACAACAAAAATGTAGTCAGCGTGACACGAAACATGAAGAGAGAGAACAAAAAAAAAAACATAATTGAAGTCTATAATTCTGTAAAACGATAGAACTTTTTGTACTTATATTCCTCTATCAGCGACGAGTGCTCGAGAGTAACGAGGTGAGATTATGTTGGAGAGTTAAAAAAAAGCAAACAAAAAAAATGATCGACTTTCTTTGCCGAACCTTCCGTTCGGATTACGAGATATCATTTGAAGAATATGATATTTAATTATATTTTCGCCCGTCTATTATCGTCGTTAAAGATTTGAATCGAACATTATTTATCTACCATTGCATTTACCGGAAGCATTTTTGATTGCGTGCGGCGAGGCAGTCGCTGTCGCGATCCGTGTTCGACGCGACATCGACGATCTCGCGGCCGATTTATCGAGATCGACTCATTTACGATGTTATTATGCGTATATAGTTAGAAATTAGAAATTAAAGCCTGTTGCTCGGTGTTTCGCGCGCGGTGTGCGGCGCAAATATATAGAAAATGTGATTTTAGAATGCTAATAATAAATATAACGAGGATATTCGTACGTAACGTAAATAAGAAATATGAAATAAGAAAATATTAGAGGTATGTGCGCGCGAGACAACCTGACCAACGCCGAATAGTACGTAAGTTTTCTACCGCCCGCCTAGTTTTCACGATGCAGTTTTTACTTTTCATTATCGCCAACGCCTATACATACGAATATACGTGCGAATCTTATTTTACTCCGCAGTGTTTCCAAGTCCCGTTGCGCGTTTCGTTCTGTCGCGATCGTCATGATTTATCTTCGTTTTCTTTCAATGATATAATCGATGTAGTCATTGTAGTAGACATGTATATGCCCTCTATACATACACGCCACAGCTGAACGGTATCCTTACGTTTCTTTACGATAACTGTTATGATTGTTGTGACTATTTATTTTTTCCATCGCGTGAGTTTGGCGTCCCCTACGCATCGCGTGAGATTGCATTGCGCGTGACGTAGGGCGAACAACGACGTTATATATTTTGGAATGTCGCGCGCGGTTCGAGTTGAATATAACTTAAGACGACTGCTAATAAATCCGCCAGATGACTTACCACAAAAATTACACGACAACAACAACAACAACCAACAAATAAAAAACCTTAGATACATACTACATTTTATCGTACTCGAATTCGTAGGTAACAAAGTGGGAACGTCGTACCGATGTTCACCAAAAAATATGAACACGATTATCATTTTCGATTGACGCGGATCTAATTTTTCACAATGTTCGTTGAATTTATTATTTATCGAAAAATGACCAGCTATTTAGGTAGGATGTTAAAATAATTGAAATGTCGATTGAAATCTATAATATACATTGAAGAATTAAATAAATATTAATTAGGTGCGAGCTTTCAAATAAAAATTCAAAACAAATAAAGATCTAGTATGAATTGAGGATGGATCAAAAAACCGACGAGATGGTCAAACGAAAACGTAACGAATAGACCGGAAATGGATGCAGTACGAGCCCCACATCTTTAAAACGAACAACACGCGCGTCTCGCGTCACGCAATAGGAAATACGTCATACACGCATGATAGTTACCCAGGTCGGTCGCCAACTCTCGCCGTGAAACTTGTAATTCGTTCGAACTCTCAATAACTTTATCGTTTCTCATCGTATTAATATGATCGATACCTTTAAATACGACTACTATTATTATTACGATTATCATTAATAACAATTGATACGACTATCGTTATTATCATTGTTGTTGCTGTTATTATCATTATCATTATCACTATAATTATTATCACTATTATTATTATTATTATTATTATTATTATTATTATTATTATTATTATTATTATTACGATTGTAATTATTATTATTATTATTGTTCTCATTATTATTATTATTATTATTATTTTTATTATTATTATTATTATTATTATTATTGCTGTTTGTACGATTATTGGCACGTTTGATTTGTCATTCTTAGTTGGTGGAGTGCGGTCACGCATTTACATCGAAGAAATACGCATTGCGCGAATGTAATCAACGAACGAATCGAAGTCTGCTGCCGAATGCGTAATGACTATATACCATACGACGGACGCGCGCGCGTACACATTATAAATATTGTTTCGTGCATCGTAGGAATTATCGTTCCTCAACATTCCAAAGTTCTATTTCATAAAATACGCGAGGCTCTAGTCATGCGAGAGAAGAGTCGTTTTTCCTATAATTCAACAACAACGACCCAACGCCTAGTCATTTGGGACGAGTATTGTTTAATATATTTTGCAAACGTTTCGTCCAATTGCCTAGAGATAAATTCCCAGACTATTCGGAAAAAACAAGATTCACGCGAGTTGTTGACGCTCCGTGTCGGTTTCCTTGACGCGTAACGCGAGCGCGTTTCCTATAACGAATTCAGGCTATTGTGGAGTGTTCATGGTGCTATGATTATTATAAAAATAATAATGTTATTCTATATGATAAATGATAATATAATAAAAGTACACTATACCTTAGAA
>OZ018309.1:19815157-19955157 GCA_963969455.1 Arge pagana | reverse complement strand
TTATGAACGGAGTCAATTCCAAGACAGAGTTACCCACTTCCAACGGATAAGCCATGCTCTGCGTTTGTCCAGCACCGTACCAGTGTCCTCGGTTCGGCGACCAGTCGAAACAGTCCATCGGATCGTAGCCAGGACTCAGGCTCTGCCACGTTACCTGGTAACAGTGCATGTCATCTTGTTCCGTGTGCGACAAGTAGAGTCTAGCTTTCTGAAGCCATTCCAAACACACAGCGTTGGCCCGTTCGTCCTGAGCAAGGCATGGAAACACTCCAGTGTCGGGTGGTAGTCCTTCGCCCAAATGACCAGCAATTATCTCCGCACCAGTCCTACTGTAGACGTGCATCACTCGATCATTTTTGTTGAACCTGTAGAACAATCAACGCGTTAGGTGCCGAATACGAGGAAAACTCCTTCGACTCAAACGAGTCTAAGTTTCGACCAATGATCAAGTTGCTGTGAGAACAACTATGCTGTGTCTACGGAATACGGATGACCGAAGCTGACGTGATTTACGACTTATGACCCGTCAACGACCCTTAACAACTGTTTATTCCAGACCAACGATAACCTCTCGCGAGAGATGCCTTCGGCGCAAGCTACATTAATCATTTCAATTGCCCCTATTCCGACCACTGACAGACTGCTCGAGTGATGTGGCTCGAGCATCGAGAATTATGACGACTTCCGGGATCGATGTTACACAGCGGTGACACTTTGTAACTCGCAGACGCTCCCGCTAACATTTTAATCAACAATTAGATTCGGCGAAACGATCCTCGATTCGATCACATCGCGACATCGTGTCTACACTCGAGTTTGGATGCACTATTTGCTACAGGACGTATATTAACGTATCTCTTACCGGAATCGATCGAAGTAGGCTCTCTGCAGAACGTTTTGCGTATAGTAAACGTGAGCAAATCCCACCAAGAAAACGACGCAGAGAAATAATACACCAACGAAGGTTTTCAGTCTGTGGGGACAAAATCGAACAGAAAACAAATATCATTCGTTTGTGAAACATCAAGTGGCGAAACGAGCTTTCGTTAATATTTTCTTAGGAAATGGAATAGCAACCTGTAGTCAGCATTCTGCTGTTTCTTGTTGCTTCGCAGTACCTGAGGTATGGAAAATTGTAATTTTTCTTTCAACAGACTGCTAATACTGTTTACACTGGTGATGGTCGAATTGACGCTTTGACCACCGGGGATCTCGAGCTGATCTTTGTTCATCTTTTGACTCGATCCCATTGGCACGATCGTTGCTTTGCGCCTCGGTGGCGCCTGCAGTGGTACTCTGGAATTAACAAGACCTTCCGTCAGTATTTCATTTCTAGATACCTGGCAACACAGAGTCATCAGTTACGCAAATACTCAATTTGCTAGCAGAAAATCTATACGAGTGGATTTTTCTTGGCTCAGAAAGTAATGATTCAAAGAGTGACTCGTTAACCTGGAAACGATCAGGCTACGGTCAGAAACGGTCACCGGGAAAATGCTGATCTGCATCGTTAATATGTCATATCGACGATCCTAACGAATAATAGCACCAAAAGACTCGACACTAAAAGTATAACTAAAAATGAGCTATGTACGAATAAAAGCACCAAACTCACAAACACAAAACTGTTGTACTTTGTTTTACCTAATAAATATTTGGGGACTCGATGGCAATTTTCAATCAAAGTACATCGCACAAACTATACGTGTTTATATATTCTTATGTTGAAATATACCTCTAATATACTTACAATAAAATAGTGTCAGTTTTTTTTGTTTTGGAAACAAGATAAGCTGCATGTGCCTTGATTTGACTGCTATATAAACTAGTATTCAGCACAATAATTCTATTTTTATCGCATACTTAAAATGTGGACACAAAAGTTTATCAATAAAAAATGTGTATAGTGCTTATATCCCTGGCAGCGCCGGATTAACCGAGAAGCTAGATGGGGCTGCAGTCCCAGGCCCCAGACGTCTGATACGCCCTTTACCCTAGCCAAGAAAAACAAATGGAATAAATAACTACCAATTTTAAGAATTTAAATAACAAGAAAAAAAATGTGTCGCATCAAAATTTTTACATGAATCTCATTCGACGCGATTTCGAAAAAAAAGTACTTCCACGCCAATATTTTGAAGAGGCCCACTTATATAAGTAGAAAAAGGGTGTCTATATTTTATTGATGCATAATGAGCATCACGATTCTATTAATTGCCCAAGTCAAGTATTTGGAGACATCGATCCGAGGATCGTTCAGGAAACAATTTATTGGTGTAAATCGTTTCTGTTATATTCTAACTAAAAATATATTCTAACTATTATAATGATCATCAGCGCTGATCATCCAAAAATTTCATAAGCACTATCTAAAATCCTATGCATGTTCATGAAAAATGAACTGTATTTTTAATTTTTGTTCAAAATGATTTACTAATAAAACCTAATTTTTTGAAGAAGAAATATTATTTCCGGTACACACTTATTCTATGTATGCATACTGTTGTGTAAGATTTCAATACGTGGAAACTATGTACGCGTGAGTATGCAAGTGTATCTATGCACGCGAGTATATATTACTATATATAGGCACTTAAAAATAATATTAGTCATTTACTCGTTTCTTTAGGTTTCTTTATTGAATAAATACGCAATCCTAACCAATTCCGATGTATTATTTTGCGACTTTCACGAAAATTCCATTTTTCTCTGCCCTTAAATAAACCCAGGCCCTGCGGAGTTTTAATCTGCGCTGATTCCTGGCATTTCCTTTTATCTTCCTAATGTTCGTGGCAATTTCGGTCTGGTGCTTTCATTCGTGTAGAGTCAAAAATCGATGCCATTATTCGTTAAGGCCAACGATATACACGACGCTGGTGTTGTGACAGGGCATCAAAAAATGTCAATCTCAATATACTACGCGTGTTCATAAAGTTCGACTAACATCTGTCGATACTCAGGCTTGCTCGTTCAGCTACACGCGTTTATTTTCCATCGTAGAATTCATACGCAGATACGAGAATATGATTATGTAAAATATGTAAAATATGCTTCGCAGTACTTTGCAGTTTATCGGTAGGCTAATTATATGTACCTATCGGTGATCATTCTACGTACCTGTACGGCGGTATCGCGGTACCAAAGTCGTATCGCGGAATCATTTTCGTCACTTCGAATGTCCAGCTATCTCGGAGAAAAATTCACCCCGCCGCTTGGTATCTCGCGTAAACCGCGCACAAATTTTCCACAGGTTTGAAGCACGTATTTGGAAATGCGGCACGAGCCTAATTCATGCGATTTCTCGATCGGCTTTAACATTTGTTGGAACCGTGCAGATTTCAATGTAGGTATTCCTTCGCGTTCAAACGACAGTCAACTGATGATTTTCACGGATCGCGTATTAACGCACGACCGAACACTGCTGCGACGATGAATACATAAAACTATTTTGATAACCCGGCGCGATAGGCGGAGGTTGGGGACAGCGACGTTCAACGATCGGCTTGTCACGTGCAACCTGTTTTTCCGTAACCGAATCAGTCGTGAAAATAAGTTGACGTGAAATTTCTCACAAATCCGGAATTTAACGAAATCTTTAACTTATGCTATCTGGAAATAATTCTAATAATTGATCAGTGTTAGAATCGACGACCTTGAGATTCAACCGTATCGCGGTACGATAAGACATTTTTTCGATTACGATATTCCATACGATGCACATCGAACGATTACTGTTTTGCATCTCCACGTCGCGTTATTCCCAAGAAATATAAAAATTCCCCGAAATTACGTTATCATCGGGGCAATTTTTGTACATACTTCGCGAGCTCTTCGTCGTTGACATCGTCGTCGGTGTCCGAATCCAACGGACTTCCACGAGGTGTCGATCCACTGTTACTAAACGTCGCGCTACTATCGCTGTCATTTCTCTGAAATCTCGAACTGGCACCCTAAAATTGAAAGGAGAAAATTAAATCGATACCAATTCTGGTCGTCACTGGTAATTAACATATCTCATCGTGACATTCGATTCGAGGATCGCGCGGTGCTATGAATCTAAAATCATTAACAATGCCAAGCGAATGTCATGCGTGATCTGAAATCTATTCATCGTTCGTACAAAACTTGCTTTGCCGTCATTTCACTTATACTCGTACATCGATCATCCGTAGTATAAGGGGCATTCCACGCTAAATCACTTCTGAAGTCGACCCGTTTTGATTTGACTAACATTTTTCTACGTTATAGTATCCTACTAAAAAAGTTTCTGTGAATCTGTACGCCCAACCAGAAAAAACAATGAATTTTTTTATTCAAATAGTCATAAGATTTTTTTTCAATTTTTTTTTTCAAATAAGTTTTACGAAAAGAAATGATAATAAAACAAAGAATTTTACGAGAAAGAGTAGAAACAAATTTACATTGCGGAAAAATATAAAGAAAATATTGAATTTAAAAAAAAAATAGAAAGCGAAATCGGATTTTAAAATTTTTTTTTAAACAATGAAATAAAAAATGGTGAACTTTGGGAACTCGATGATTTTTTCCAAAGAATTGAAACATTTCATAGAAGATCTGGTTAAATATTTTTGCTGGAAACGAGAAATTGAAAAAAAAAGTTCATTCTGGTCAATTTTTACAAAAGTTGGCTAGTTGAACAGAAAATACTGTTTTTTTTTTTGGTGGGTAAAAAAATTTGAAAAGATTCGCGAAAAGGTTTCTAGTAAGTTTACGCAGCGTGAAGAAGTTTCATGCAAATCAAAACGAGTCACGATCAAAAGTGGTGGATTTTCCGTGGAATTACCTATAAATATACTCGTGATCAAAGGGACCTCTATCGTTCGGCAGTTTTCGAATGCGAGCTTTCGTCTCCGAAAATTAGAAACGAATCTAACCCATTCACGAATTCGCTTAGCGCGAAACCTTTCGGAAACAAACAAGGCGATCTCGTGTGATAAAAATACTGTCGCCGCGGAGAAAACTTGTCGCCGATTATCTTCGTAACGATTGCTTCGAATTGACGAGTTCTACCATCCTATTCGACGATATTTGTCTGACCGATTCGCTTGTTCCACGTGTGTAAATAACATCTAACACATCTCATAAACGAGATAATCATCTAAGTGGGATTCACAAATTCACTCGACCTTTAGAAAAATGTTCACTCGCAAATCGTGTCGTTCCTTTTTTCCTTTACCGAACATCGTTATTCGTTGTTTAGACGTTCGTCGCTGTCGACCGAAATGCTTTGAAAATTATGCGAACCTCGCGGCATCTGATCGACAAAAGCTTGAAAATTCACCGATCGAAGTACGCGACGTTCAACGTTTATTCTCGCGATATTTCCGAATATCGAACGTTTTTAATGGCCAAATCAAATTCGGCGACTGACATATCGCGATTAATACGTTCAACGACACTCGAATTTCCCGGCGATAAGCCGCGCGTATTATTATTATCGTTATTATTTGTCGACTTGGTAGAGAGATAAGCAGCGAAAGAGGCGAACACCGGCGACTTACGCGATTCCTCGATCGCAACACCTTGCATCGAAGGTGAGCAGACCACGACTACTTGTTCGAAATAACTTGTTCGTTGGCTGGAATGCGATTCCGTCCGCGAACACGTATCACGATTATTCTCGATTCGTAGTCGCGCTCGAGTCTCTTGATTAGCCAACTTTTTGTACGTCACGATTCACGTTGGCCGAATCGTTTCGCTGGCAAACCAATGACCAGATCACTGACTATCGCGAAAGCATCTCGCGTTCCTGTCTCTAATTCCAAACTCAGCTGGTCACCCGTTATATACGCACGTACTCGTTTTGTATATCTAACTTCAATTTATCAGATATTCTTTGTATGACCGTACAAACAATCAACTAGATTGCGACAAGGTCGCGCACAGTGGATCGCATCGTGCAGCGTAATAATTGCAATTATTGAAATGAAAATTGTAGATTGCTGGAATTGTAAATTGCATTATCTTCAATCACTCGAATAATTAAACATTCTATTCCGTTCGATGAGTTTTCAAACAATCGATTTTCGTTTTCTCTAATATCTCGACAGTATGCACGGAGAAAACAAAAGTAAATAGTATTATCCTGAAACTAAAATTGTTTTATAACTGTAACAAAAAAAATTCACCATACAGACTGACTATTTGAGGTTCTCACAATTTTGACTTTTTTGGCTTGTAAAAATTGATGTGCGAACAATATATAGCAGTATTCTGCATGCAAATTGCTATCACTAGTAATTTCTACTATAGTCCGCTCGTATTCTTTGTTCTGGATCGCCACATGCGTGCGCCGAACTGAAAGCTAATGCCTTTTTCTCGATCGTGTTGATTATTTTAATTTCAATATGTTTGTTGTTAAAATTGCACATTTCTATTATTTTATCTATAAATTAATTTAATCATGTTAGTTATTGGGGCTTAAAATCGTTGAGTTTACCATTTAATCTCATTTTTTCTTATCGGGTGAATTAGAATTCTCACCGTTCTAGCATTGTAGTTTTTATTCCAAATTTACGGTAAGAATTACCGACTGTTTTGTGAAGTTTTCATCGTTCTGCATTTATAAAACAAGATTCAAATTTAGAACGCTAATTTTTTTCCTGTTGCTGGCAAAAAGTTTTTTTTTTTATCTTCGTGGAGTCTTCCGAGAATATACCGTCTGTAAGGATGTTGCCGGTTTTTCAGCAATTGGAAATAAGTTTTGATCTCACTTTTATCTTGCAACAGTTAATACAAGGTACTTAAAGATTGAATGGCACGGTGACTTGGAACGAAGACGAGCAAGAATAAGAAGACTAGGCAAAGATGAACTTCCGGTTGATCCAAGTCTTTGAAAATATCCATACTTTAAGCTTTACCAAAACTACTTTTTTCTTCATGCCGTTGTGGAAAAACCACTATTCATCCGAATCATCTGAAATTTGCATACGTTATTCAGACACGAGTAGCTATTACCAGGATCCGAATGGAAATTTTATTTAAAAAATTTCGTATTTTTTACACTGAAAAACTGCCTGTTTTTAAAATTTAAAATTTGAAAAGCTCGTCAATTTTCATTTTATTTACTTCTTCCAATTCCAACCATAACTGCAGTCACAATGATTAATAATTGTCTTGATTAGCCACAAATCCACATTTAGAGGGGGTCCTATTTAGCGCCTTTTTTAACGCATGAAAACTTTTTTTTTTTATTTAAAAACAATTATATTGTTGTATGCGGCACAAGTTTTATCATATACCTAAAAAGTTTAAATATCGTTCTTCGTTATAGTAACCTTGAGTCAACATTTCGCGTTTTATTATTGATTTAAAATTAAACTAAAGTAGGCTACTGGGAAAAAATGGTTTTTCATGGGAAGGCCTTTATTAACAGAAGGTCGCGACTGATTTCGCGCCTCTGTCCCTTCAAAATTCTTAGCTTCGTTCTCGTTCCGCTGCAAAGTTGACGAAAAGAACTCGTTGTTGCAATCGCGATAGCAGTACATCGAAATCTGATTTTATCCATCGTCGTATCACGCGTTACAATACAACAGCCGTTGTCCTCTAGTTCCGCGCGAATCAGCAGCTCGAGCGCCGCAGCTTGATGTTGATGGCTACCGAGAGCCATGTAGGTCAAGAACCCGTGTTATATTATCCAGGTACATATACAAATGGAAAGCTGCTGCATTCGTGAAAAGTGATATGCTGCGAGGTTCATTACCCAAGTGCCGAAGTAAAAATCTCCAGTGAAATCGTCAATCTCTCTCAACAGCCGAACCAAATAAAAAAACCAAAAAACGAGTGCGAAAACAACTCAACACCGCATTAGTGTTCGTTCACCGTAGTCGAGTGACCAAAAGGGAAAACTAACCTCCGTAATCGAACCCAAAAGATTTCTGCCGCTGCAACCAGCCAAAGCTCTTTCCAACGAATAAATCGAGCTGTACCTGTGATCTTCTTCACTCATATCGTACGAACGATTTCCACTGACGCTAATTCGATGGTGTAAAAAAAACAAAAAAAAATACTATGACGCCTCGTCGGATGGAAAATAATTATCTTACACGAATATCGCAGCTGATGTTACGCTCATGATCATCCAAACTGTCCTTTCCATTTTGGTACTCAAATGTCCTTGAAGTATCTTCAAATCACGATGTAAACACGCGCGATCACTCAGCACTATTATCATTATATCTCTGATCAATACGAGCCTTTGATTTGTCTTCGATTTCGAAACTCGGCGAGACGCAAAGACGCCGCGATGTTTCCATAAGTTTCGTCATCGTTCTAATGAGGATTCACCATTGGGACGACGACGAGCGAAGCGCCTGGCGGTAGACGACTCGTCGTACTCGTACGTAAGTTGGAGACGCGTCCGCGTGATTTTCGGGGCTTGGCGAATTACGTTTCGGACTTTGAGATCCATAGCAACGTATAACGCGTATTTTACACTCAGCTTGAAGCTGATGCATGTTTCGGAATCGAATAAAAAAAAAGACTACTTTGAATTTTTTTTTTTTCAGCAGCAGTTTAATTTATCTTATAACACAAGTAACACAAAGTTATTGTATGATGTTTCGACTTAATTTCACCTAAATTCAAACGTATACTTATTGTAAATCGCCATATTTGTGGGCGATCTTACTGGTGCATCCGAAATCAGAGAAACAAAACCAAATCGCTAATTTAATAGTTAATCGGCTGCTTGATGGAAGAATTTTTTTATTTTGTTATTAAAACTTATGTGTTTCATAATAAGCAATTATCAAGGGCATTTTTTGTCAAAAACTTTGTTCCCCATAACTTTTCTCCGAAGATCGATATTTTTTCAACAAAAATCAACCAAAAAACGAAAAAGTATTTGCGCGGTTCTCTTTTTCATCGCCGTTGGCGTAATATCGATCTTAGAAGAAAAGTTGTAGGGAACAAGGTTGTAGATAATTAAATTTGCTACAAATTTGATTCGCAGAACTTTTCATCAAAATTCGAAATGGCCGAGGTATTCAAGAAAAACCATTTTTTTCGTAAAATTCTAAATACCGAATAGACGCGACTGCACGATTTGGTCGCCATTTTGAATTTACACTACCAGTAACCCCCCTCCCAACGAATAAAAAAAAAGCTGGCCGGAATTTTTACAAGATCAAAAGTAGGTACATATTGACTGGATTACGATGATTTTTGTTTGTTTCATTGATTTTAGATGATCCAGTAAAATGTTATGGCGGTCACAGCAGAGCATGTCTTGAGAGACGGAGTTTGACAAATATGGCGATAATTTGAATGGCAGTGAATTTTTTTTCTTGAAATTTTGGTGAAATAAAGTTGAAACATAATATAATAACTTAATATGATTTGTTCTTTAAAATAAGTTAAACAACCGCGAAAAAAAAACTTATTCGGAATAGTCATTTTTTCAAGCTTCTGACCTCCCCTAACACATTGTCATACATACTGTCGAGTGTTTGGCTTACCTGTGGTCGCATACTATTACTTAGGCCGTCCATTTTATTCAGTCTATCCGGCATCGAGATGCTTGCTTTTTTCTCTACCTCCGCCTTTTCTATTCTTCCCGAAGAAGATTCGGCATCAACAACCGCACTCGCACCGCTTCTTGACGACCCTGTTGCTTCTGAAACATGTAAGTACATGAACTGCTGTTTTTTCGCATCTCAAGAGTAAAATTTATTTGAAAACGTACCGCCGAATAATTTGTATCGACATTGGTATTCGTAAGAAAAAAAAACTCTATGACGACGGAATATGAGATGGGTAAATGATTTCGTAATTTCGCGTACCATTTTCATTCTTCAAAAGAATTTCATCTACGAATAAAAGGGGTCGCAAACAGTTTCTTCGGATCTTATCTCAACATTGCACCATGAAGCGAATGTAGTTCAAACACGTATAGCTGATTCTTTTATCATATCGCGCATCGTAAACGATGGACAGATAACCAAGTGGTTAAAAAAGCCGACGTGTACTTTGAGATTACAGCGAAGAGTTTGGAATTGTGCTAATCGCCGATGTTTAATTATAGTGGTACGATTTACGAGTATTATTCAGCCATTCATTTATATGATCTCAAAATATTGTTCTCAGACCAGTGTTGTTAAAAAAAAAGGTGGCCAGGGTCTACGTACGCGACTGGTAAAGTTGCGTTCATTATTGTTATCACTAATAACTGCGAGTAAAATCATGCGGGCAGATACGCGCAATGAAATAGCCGTGTATTAGCTACGAACAAATGTACACGATCGTGACGAGACACCGGTAAACGTAGAACGTTGTGAGAATTCGTAGAAAAAATTGTTTTCCCAATTATCAATTCGGTTGGTCCTCCAATCAACTAAGCATCAGCGATCCTGTTTTTGCCCCGAAAACAAAAAACTGTAGCCGCGAGTCACGACCGACGATAATTTCGCGGTAATGAAAACTAACGAGCCGCAGATGAATTTTGTACACATTGTGGTTTATCGAAGCATAGAGAATAATGTTGTTAATTTTTTATAGCAATCAACGCAATTGCACGATGTCTGCAATAGCATCAATTTGAGACCACATTTTTTTCAACGCATTTGTGTCTGCTCGGTAAATACAAACTACATTAATGACGTTAACTACAAAATTCTCGATCTCGATGTATCTCTTTGTACGTAGATGAATGCATCATGATAGACAGACGGAGGAGGCAAATGCACAGACGAAGATAGAAGAGTAATAGAAACACAGGATGAAGCTTAATGGAATGAGATGAATATCGTTACGATGCGTGACGCAATTGTGGTAGCTACAATAACGATTCTCATACGACCAGCATACGACGTCTTCCTGACCAGCTACATCGCCCAATCGAATTTGGGAGTATGAGAAAATAATAATTTAGACGTTTTACGTGGTTTGCTTCGACGTCACTTGTCTTCGTCAATGTCAACGAATTACCTAGCCTCTCATTTGACAGGACTAGAATTTTGGTTTTACTTCCAAACGCGCCCTTTTCCAGAGTTTTTTTGCCAGCTTTCCTGGCGCTTGGAGCACCATGTGCGACTGTGCAGATAATTCGGATATCGATGTTCGAGATCTGAGTAATAAATCCGTGGAAATTTGTTGTACCGACCAGCAAATTATTCTGCCCACCATTATCGATGATCCGAGCTCGCGCGACGTAGCTACTCGTCAGGACTACGGATCCGATGCGATTTGTATCGGACAGCGGGCTGGATCCGCTGATTTGTGCAAAGATTGCAGTTCGTGCGGAATCGCGTCCGGATCCGATCAATCTCGCCGCTCGGATGCAAATTTTATCGAACAGCAGATTGACCTCTCTCATGCTTGCAAGGAGACAAGTTCGCGTGGAATAGTCACTGATTGGAAGACGACCATAACATTACAATCACCGGATGAAGCTGATGGTTGCGCTTGTACCGTCGACAATAGAAGAGCTCAAAGCTCCGATTGCTCCAGTGATTCTACGAGGCACGTAGGTACCTAACGTTCTGCAATGCCCATTTCCCGAGCTATTATAAAACCTCGTGTTTTCACGCTGCGTCAGTATAACTTCGTTAGTCCGCACACGTACGGAAGTGGCGAACGCGAGGAAGCTATTTCGGAATATTTTCCCATAATTCGCGTAACCGAAGACGACGAAGAAACCGAGGCACCCGACATCGAATGCACTTTGGCAATGATTAAACCGGAGGCTATGGCTCATCGGAGAGAAATTGAAAATCGCATAATCGACGAAGGATTTGAGATTTATCAAACGCGATGGGTTCAACTTACTCCCGAGCAGACCTCGGAGTTTTACAACAATTGTTACGGTCACACAAATTTCGGACGGATGGTTGCTTACATATCGTCGACTCCTGTCATGGTTATGGTTCTCGCGAAGCACCGAGCAGTGCAGGAGTGGACAGTTCTTATGGGACCAGCAAAAGTATCCCGAATCTTCGTCAACACTTTTCTTGGATGCCTGTTAGCAGCTTTTCTAATTCGCAGGTGGCGGAAGCAAGACTATACTTTCCGGATAGCATCAGAGCTAAGTTCGGCGACCATCAATGTAACGAAGAGTTCAAAAACGCGGTGCACGGAAGTTCGAGCCGAAAACAAGCAGAAAGAGAGATCCACTTTTTCTTTCCAGACTGTAAACTATACACTTCGTTATCGCTGATAGTATTCTTTCTTTTTTTCGTCATATTTTTTCTCGATATCGCAGTTATCATAGAACCACTGATGAAGGGAGAGATCGTAGCTGATTATCTCTGGGAAGTGATCAATCAAGTTTTACTGGAAGGATTAACCCAGGTAAGATTTACAGATTCGCAGTCGTCAATTTCTTCTCAGTGTTCAGATTTTCCATTAATCGGATTATGCATCGCAGTGTTGCAAGACGAAACCGGCGGAGCCGATTCTCTGGCTGTCCGAATGGCTAATTCTCAATAACCCGAACAGACCGAAAATTTCCGGAGATCCGGCAGCGATACCGACTTAACAACCAACTCGGGAAGAGCACACCGATGTATAAGTTTTTTATCTTTTTTTTTTTGACTCACTCGTTTCTTATTTTATCGGTCAATCGGCATGTTTCGGTCGATAACATCGAGTGGACGTTCCTTGAATAGATCAAAGATTTTCGCGTGCTTTTTTCATTCTTGTCGCCACGTTATTGCGAGTAGCGATACGATAGGTGTGGGAAATGCTGGCTCGATTGGTCGTTCGACTCACCGATATCAATCGCCACTGCGTCCTCGTAGGTTGGAGGACTCCGAGACGATGGCCTGTTTAATCTCCTCTCTCTGGCGGTCTTTGGACTGTATCTAAAAATAATTTGCTCGTTAATCGTGGCGCGAGCCTTCCAAAAATCTCGCGGATATCAGGAAAAAAACGATCACGTTAATTATACCTAGCTTTAACAAGATCGTTGACGATAAACGCGACGGCCTGCTGATCGATTCCTTTTTCGATTCTTAAAGGATGATCAATTCCGTTTTTATCTATTTCACCTGGTTCCACCGCTCGATCATTATCCGCTATATTTGGCTCGTTTTCCCCATTTATTTGCGCAGGTTCGCTCGGCGATTCCCCGTTCACAATAATTTTTGGTAATTCTTTGTTGTTCTCTCCGATTTGTCGCGGATCGTTTTCATTGTTCGCGATTCGTTCATCTTCGCTGTGAATCTGGACGACCGAGCTATTTCCAGCCTCGGAATCTCCGGCGTTGCTTCTTTGGAAATCCCTGATGTTGCGCTCGGTGGCTTCGTCAATCGTCTCCGTATTCGCTGGTCCTCCTTCGTGAAAATTTGGAGGTGCGGCAAGCTTGTGAGATGGTACGGATTGCGTAGATCCCGGGATCGAATCGGTTGTCGCCGATCTATCACGACAAATGAGAGAAAAAGGGCAACAATTAACGAAGCTAACGAATCTGAGGCAGTGGCGGTGATACCTTATGCATCCGAACAACTTAACCAATAACAGCACCGATTTTCGAGTAGACGCCAGTAACAATGCACCAAACGACAATTGCCACGAGCATTAACACTATGAAAAAAAATGCAAGGAATAAAAGCACCAAACGAAAACTACCACAAATAATAACTCCGCACACATTTTTTATTGACAAACATTTTTCGTGCTCATATTTTTAGTATGTTATGAGAAAAAATGATTACTACTGAACACTCATCAGTATATTAGTCTATCCAATGCATAAGCAATTCATGTTATGTGTGAAATAAAAAAAATAAAAAAACTTGCATCATTTTTTTTGTATATATTAGGAAAGATATATTTTAATGCAAAGATATGTAATTTGTGTTGATTGAAAATTGCCTTCGTGTCCTCAAATTCTATTAGGCAAAACAAAGTACAAAATTTTGGGGTGTTATTGAGTTTGATGCTTTTATTGGAGAGAAACATTTTTTTGTTGCTTTTATTCGTGAATAGCTCGTTTTCGGTTATACCCTTCGTGCCGAGTTCTTTGGTGCGTTGGAGAAAAAAAGATTATTTATAATTATGTCCAAAAAATTAGCCCGATATAATTATACAATTTATGTCTAATTTATGTAGTAAGATGTAATTTTTTCCAATTTTATATAGAAGTTAGTGTAATAATGTATAATTATATCGGACCAATTTTAGAAAGAGATAATTGTACGTAACGCGTAATATTAAATGTAATCTTTTTTTCTCGGGCTTGTTATTCACACGACACATTCACAGCCGCGCATGCGAATCGGATTTAATGCACTGACATTCTTAACTCACGCGAAACTAATGCTCTTCCCGTGACGCAGTG
The DNA here is from genome assembly GCA_963969455.1 of Arge pagana. Taxonomy (NCBI): domain Eukaryota; kingdom Metazoa; phylum Arthropoda; class Insecta; order Hymenoptera; family Argidae; genus Arge; species Arge pagana. The sequence goes on along the minus strand of OZ018309.1, from coordinate 19,940,858 downwards.
TCTGTCCACATTCTTCGCAAAAATACACTGTCCCTCGGTCGGTAAACAAACTCAAGGATTACGCGTTACGATTTACTCAACGACTTCAACTATCAACGTGGTCACTCCGCCGACACTTTCATCGAGCTTCAACCCGATTTCATACCATTCATAGGATACTAGATTTCGCGAAACGTCGACGTATTTCGCACGAAAGTCCCAGGCACCGCGCCTCTCGTTCCACAACGCATCCGACAATATGGTCAATTTATCGTTGACACCGTCTGGCCTTGACTAAATCATGGCCAACTCTCTAGCACTGCGACTGCAAAAGGTTGCGAACCGGACTCGCGAAAGGCGAGTACGGATTGCAACCAATAGATAACACCACCGATCTAACAAATCGATTATTTTCCCAATTTTTACGATCGTGCATCCGCGAGTCGCCCTGAAGTCGCGACAACCTTTCTCGACTTACCGCAAAGGCTTGTACCACGGAAGTGGCCACTCTGGACTGGTTAAAGCTCTGTCAGTTGTCGTTGGACTTGTCACAGCCGGCGAACTCGGGCCTGGTTTATACCATGGTGACGGTGTGCTCGGGTGACTAATCGGAGATGTTGCACCGTCCGGAGTACAAATTAACACCGATAGGGATGCTCCTCGACGCGTCGATAGTCTCTCTGGCTCGATACTGGCCACTTTTACGTCCCACGGGTCGAGCGTGGACAAGAGTATTTTCTGTACGGTCAACAGATAGAGAGATCACATTGAGAGTGTGGGCGTGGATTGATTAAGGCTGGTTAGCGCGATCAGAGCGCATCTCAGCAGCCACCATCCATCCAGCTGACCGTAGCTCCGAACGCGTAACTCGGAGAAACACGAAAGAAATACGAGTACAGCTAACGATAATGATAACAATAATAATTTTCGGTATTTGTTACGTAGCGAAATCGAGTGCTGTGATTTATCGCCTTCGCGAAAAAATGCGAGGGTTGTACGGTAACGATTGAACGTCGTAGCTTCCGTATGTAACGCGTAGCGATTGTCGTACAGGATTTCCTTAATTTCGTTGCTCGCTTTGGTTGAAAAAGATAGCTAGCTAAAACTTGACGTGATACTTCGTACTCACGGTAGATTTACTCGCGACGTCTTATCGGAATTTCATCGCTAGGAAACGATATTCGGAGAGTATTAATATTCAGTCAACAGCGGTGCGTAGCAAGGAGATTGAAGTTACGTTGATGCAACTGAACACACTCTCAGCGACAACCTGTTAGCGACAATTGTTTATGGCATGTTTGTGAAATTTTTTATCACGAATTTGTGGAAATACTGGATAACGAGATGGTATTGACGATGAATAACAATTAAGAAATCTGCACGGTGAAAGTTAAGATTGTAGAGTCGTAGATAACAAATCGAAGAACGAAACGTACGATCTAAGAGCTACGAATTAAAAAAAACACTTTGCAACGTGAATTACACGGAAAAAACTCCAAACTCCTGTACAGTTCGGCGACGTCGTTTGTTCAGTCGGTAACAATAACAACCGTGCGCTTGTAGACTATGTTTTACGAGACATGCTGCGTACACTGCGTCTTTTAGGGAACAGTCGGGTTTCCAAAGTATTCTAGGCTTTCGAAAAATCTGAAAAAATTCTGGTACACTTCTTGAAGGGTCTACTACATGGTCAATAAGTTTTCAAGGTCGAACGCTTAAACCGTTGTTGATAAAAATTGCAGATTAGTCAAACAAGCGGAAAAAACGAAATTTTGTTAAAAAGTTCGTACCGCTACGATACACAAATATTACAAGAAAACGGTTGTCGGATCTTATAGCTTAAACTATGAGCTTACAAAAGAATGTAATGTTCTTGGCCCGGGCTCCAATAAGTTGAATTTTAGAACATGAAAGTAGGAAATATTTTATATGTCAAAATAAAGAAAACGATGATTATTCTGCACAAAGTGAGTTTTTATTTTACCAAATGGATACATTATGAAATAATTATGACAATTAATAAATAATTAATGGAAGTCTCGTCGCAATTCTGCTCGTCGGGCATTTTTTCGTTTGCATTTCTTTGTTCGCACTTTCTTCGTCGTACAACACGTCACGCCGATGGTCACGTAAATTGTACGTAATCGGAAGTGCACTTTTTTCACCCATCTTCAAAAACTGCTGGAATTGAAAACAAACGGTATTTCTGTAAAAAGGATAGACGTATAAAAATATAGCATCAAGTTACATTCAACGTATGTTTTAATCATGGAATACCTGAAAAACTACGGGGAAAACAGAAAAAAACTGCATTCACTTACCTTCGAAAATACTGACGCCGCGTATACACTGGCCCATTTACGAAACGAACGCGATTTGCACTCGCTGCTGTTCGCAAATAGACTACCGTCCCTTGGACCTTAAATCCTCACGCTACTTAGATTTTTTAGAACGAGTAGCGGAAGCCTGTTCTCTGTTCACGAGAGGGAAATTCAAGTTCAACATGTCGACTGTTCTTCAGCAGACGCAGCGTACACGAGGAAAGACAATAATATTAATAATTTAATTTACACGTAAATCATGAATCGGGTAATCCCAATTGGATCGGTTCGAATCGCTTTCCTGACTCGTAATAAACACGGCACACAGTTTCTGGAAAACCAGTAATGTTTGTGAGAATCGTTGCATAACATCTAGATCGTTATCATCGTTATTTGGATAATTTTCATCTGATCATTTCGTCGAGCACGCCATTTGTCGTTGCATAAAGGTTTGATTTACTATTTCTGAAGAAAAGAGCTATAAATTCACTCCGATGATATGCTCGGTAATTTTTTAGATAAAAAAATACATGGAATCGTTACTTTGTTCGGCTTTTAATCTGCAGCTAGTTACGACTATAATTGCTGGCAGAAATCGCAGCTACCGACGCAATTCTATGGGACATACGTAAGGTTTGACTGGTATCGTTGTTATGCAAATTTTTATGGTAGGTACGCGTTTACAATTTCATCGCGACGAATCGTCGTCATATTTTTACAACAATACACAACAGCTTTTTTTTTTTTTTTTTTAATTACCTCTCTTTCGATGGATATCGCGAAAGTGATCGGTGTGGATATTCAGAAAAATTTGCTTCGAATTCGAAGCCGAATTCTCCGGTGGAATTAGATAACACGTGTAGATATGGAAAGATTAAATGATTCAAGGCCTCAGATAGTGTCTTGGTAAAGAGGAAGGCTGAATCTGAGATACTTCTAGTCTTGTTAAGCTATCACTTGTCAGATTATAAATTCGAAAAGTTGTGATTATTTCCTTCAGAAATACTGTGGGTGAAATATTATCGGTTAAAAAAGGAAAATTTGGTTCTTCAACGAATCAGAATTGTGGAACATTTTCTAGCGTTGTCCTTGAACGATTGTGAAGTAGAAGTACAGAAATGAAGTATTCTAAAACAAAAATATTCTATCGCGCCGATTGGAGCTGCAGGCTCAGCTTCTTCTAAAAGTGCAAGGGCCATACCCGTCCTCCCACCACCTTCCATAGAAATGAAACAATCGCTCTTTTCTGCCAAAGAATTTGTTTTTGTTAAAACCCTCGTACCCTCACTGTTTGCAAATCTAGTGACTGTGCGTAGAATGACCGTGCGAAATATTGTGCTAATCGTCTTGAGAATTTCCCACCAAACGAGATGGATGTCCATGGAAAAAAGTGCAAATAAAAAGCTCGACCTGACCTGAGATGAAAATATTTTACGATTAATTGTCCTTTGCCTACGTTTGCGATTGCCTTATCGGCATGTATCTCTGATGGCTGGTAGATACACGTGCTAAATTATTTGATTGAAACCGGAGTTTTGTACTCTTCAGTTGAATAGCTCGTGTGATAGGATAATCCATTGATCTCGAATTATCGTCACACTGCTGCTTCGAAATTCATGTGATCAAGGACTACTCGATTTGCAAAGATACTGATCATAATATTGCGTATTTTGCGGTGGGATATTTCATAAGAACATTTTTTTCGCCGTTAACCCTTGGAGTAGACACCTATTTTTTCAAACATGTCCTACACTCTGGGTCAATTTAACCCCGTCCACCCTAATTTCGGATCTACCGAACGTTTTCACTTGAACACATTTAGAGATATAGTTTCAACGATGTCCAAGTACTTTTTACGTATTAGAAGTGTCATTGAAGGTTTTAACATACTTAAAAAATTCGCGGAAACAAATTTTCTACGAAAAAATGAAGTTTTTGAAAAACATCGTGACTGTTTTTATTTTTAATACCCCTCTTTTCAAATGCCAGAAAGCTGTTTTCGGTCCGAGTTTGAATGTCTCGCTTACATACTATCCGGAGCTAGAAGCGAAAGTTTCCTAATGAGATTAGTTTATATTTGTTTTAGGAAGTGGATGATATTTTTTTGTTAAAAACACTCGATACGTTTCATACTTTATTCATCCGGTGTGATCTCACGATTAGATAGCATCATCGATGATGACGCTTATTAATGATGCAAACAGAGATTCTTGAACATTAAGAAGCTGTATCAACAATGCAAAATAGAAGACTCGAGATGATATTCGTGTTTTTGCGATAATTAACAATTAACGATGAAGAATGAACGTCTGGACGCGGTATTGTTCTCAAGTACGTTGTAATTGCGCCATCTACGAGCGCAGAGTTATGTAAGCGGCTGCGAAAAATCGTTCACTGTCAGAAAATTATCTTGATTCTCATACTCGAACGTTACATTCGTAGGTAAATGCGTTAATTCCTTAGCGACATCGTTATCAATAATTGTTAAGCGCGATGAAATTATTTACTGGATCAGACATCGACTGATATCATTCAAATTATCAGATGTCATTTACTCGTGATAAGATTAAACGCAGCGTAAAAAACACGGTTGAGTTTTGGACAAAAAAACAAATGCGTTTTACCAGACATTCAAAACACATTCACGTTCATCGACCACAAAAATTTGCCATTGAAATTACAATTTTTTTCCTAACCGAGTACAAATACGAGACGATAACGAGACTAATGCAGTATTTGTACCATTGTTTGGTAACCGATGCAGGAAGTAATCGTACGACTATGAACTGCTGCACGTGGCAAATGGATCATTCGACTCGTAAGAAGTCACGTTGGCTCTTCGAACTGCCGTAAACACTATCAATCAAATATTATTCTTCACCGACAGATTTCAACACCTCGCGTCGCAATTACGTATTTACGACGAAGATGATTCTTTCGGCAGTCTATACAATCCAGCACAATTTCCTAAGAATTTCGTGTTTTTCATTCAACTTCACACTTTGCCGGAAACTACTCGTAAAAAAAAAGAAGAAAAAACTTCCATCGACCGCGGAAGTGAATAGCTGGTGATTTTTTTGTACAAATAATTCGTCAATAGTAGATTTTTTTCAATAATAAATTATTCTTACATAATTTATTATTATTTTAAACAATCAATTATTTTCATGTAATTTGCATGATTAAACGGTCATTTTTTGAACACTCCTCATCGTTGCGCAAATAGCTATCTTTTTCACACATCGTTACGATCGGTCGAACTACCGAAGAATGTGTACATGCATCCGCGATGTATTTATGGTCTTATCTCTGTCAGATACAAAATGATCATTGAACTCTCGATCTTGTTTCATTGTTAGTCGAGCCGATAGGTCACACGACGAACATTGACCGTTTGTTTTTACTGCTTCGCATGACGGTTCCGACATTTTTCCGTTTCCCTACGTAATTGTACTTTCCAGACATTTTTCATACGGAAGCTACGAAAGTCTTTCTAAAACAACGAACGATAGCAACGCTGTGGGTTTTTTCATCGGAATCGGACAGGGATGCGATGGCAGAGAGAAGAGTGCGGAGTATTTTGAAAGTTCGAAGGATTTGCTCCGATGTCGTGTACCTTCGACCTCTTGGGCTTTCGTCTTCGGTGCTTTATCCTATCCATAACGGTACACCACAGAAGCGAGTCACAAACGACACCGAATTCGAGAAGAAATTTAGTCGGAGACAAATATGAAACGACCAAGGATAACCAAATCCATGGGAGGACCTGGCCAACTTCGCGGACAGGTAGACATGTACTGATCCAGGGACCGCGGTCTTGTATCGGTAGCCACTTAACGATATCTTCTTGTCCCCCCTCCCCCGAGTTGTGCCCCGGTTATCCGCGGCACCGCCACTTCCAGATCAGAAAACTAAGGTGGGTGATGTTTGTGGAATCATCGGTCGCCTCCACAACGCCTTAACCTGTTGTAGCAGTGTCAACCTACGTTCAACGGCTAAAAACTCACGAATGTCTCGAATAGTTCTTTGCTCGCATCGCGTGAACCAATTTTCAGTGTGCTCACGGTAAACGGTTCGAGTCTTCAGCTACAGACCTCACGGTCGTCGGGTAGCCAGAATAAATCCGACGCGAGATGTGCGCAGTGGATGGCAAATAGGTTTTACCGAATACAACAAATGAAAGAAACGGTTCGAAATTGTCTGCGATAAAAAAAAAATTATGCCAAAAAGATGTCCGAGTTTTGTCCTAAAGACAGTCCTAGCATGGTGAACAGTTTAGTGACCAAAATCCTTGAAAACAAATCGTATCTCTCGTACAGAGATCACGACGTCACGTTTTTTTTCTGATCACGCGATTTTCGCAGCTTTGGTGAAATTCAATTGTTGATCCTGTGTTACATGGTCGATACGCGTTTTATTACGACGGAACGAGGCTTCGACAATAGATAGGTCTTGTCTTTATGAATATTTAACATGCAGATAGTTGTAGTATTTATTTGGCGGCATATTTTTTTCGTCGCAGTTGACATATCGCGAGAGAACAACAAGGCAAAGAGTCACCGCTACGGATGTAGCATTGCTCGTTTCATCTCATCCAAACCGCAGACAACAGGATAGTATTAGCGAGAGATATCTTCCGATTGCGCAGCAGACCACACTTTTTTAATCCTATAATGAGTAAATTTAAGTATATTTAGATAGCCAACCGCAAATCTTGTTTCGCGAGATCTGGAATATCGCGAGATCATCGTCGAAAACGAGTAAAATGAAGCAGGACGAATTTAAAATCTTGACCCGTTATCCGTCAAAAAAGACAAATCGTTGTAGATTACCCGTCGGAGACGATTCCATTGTACGACTTTATCGTGCCGTAATAAATTCACGAATCCTGTCGTCGTCAAGATTTCATCGCACGTCACTAATGGCCCGTCGAAAACACAACGATGATCACGCTTTTTACGATCCACAGATTTTGCGACGGCAAACAAACCTTGGGGAGCTTTTTTCCTCGATCGCATTAGTAGTTTGTTGTCGATTTTCGTCCCACGCGCAATTTCATAAGGGAGTCCAGGCCGTAATCGTTCACTTCTCGGTGTAACAACGTAAAACCTGATAACGTATTTGCGACCGAGCAATTACTTCCTACGTTATTATTTCAGTCAACCTCTCGAACGACACACCTTCTCGATTATTCCAACTCACGCTTTACGCATCTACTGGTTATGCGGGATACTCGGTCATAAACTTGCGTTGCAGTCGCAAGCTCCCATGCACAAAGAGCCGCGTGCGCGTCGTATTTAATTTACATATATGCTTTCGTCGCGACTTTCCAAATCAGGCATATTCATCAGGGGCGGATTTCCCGGTAGGTAACTAGACTACTGCAATAATTGTAATAAATTTTATAAGTTTAATTCGAAAGTTACAAAATCATTTTTTCGATCAAATTGAATTTTCAAGCCAAAGAAATGTACAATATATTGGATTTTATTTTTTTGCGTACGTATAAACCTGTGCAATGTATGGATATGCACTAACCGGCTTCACGGAAGTTCTTCCTTCAATCGTAATTTTGTACACTAATTCAAAATTTGGCATTTCAGGAAATTGAGTGATTCCTGCTTAATTGGAAAAATGTGATGCGGGAGAAAAACTGAATTGAAAATTGATCCCCCAACGCGGTACTGCGATGCGGTTATTTCAATTTTTCCTACTCGTAAGGTCTACATGTTCTGATAAAAAACCACACATTTTGTTCGTTGACAGAAATACGCTAAAACTACGTGAACTTTTTGTATCCTTGCACGTGAATTGTATGGATAGAATATTAAAAAATTGGGTACATCGGATGCGAAAAAGGCGGAAATTTTCGTCGAGCCTAGGGTGGCAGGATTATTGGATGCGCCCCTGATATTTATTATCCACTTGATTTACTTTGGAAAACTACGTCATCGAGAAAACTGGTTTGCTGAAAATTACTAGCAACTTCTTCGAATCAAATCGTACGGTTTGATCAAGCGTTACGCTGTGCGCAATGTGACTGGAAAAAAGCATGGACGCGGCGAGTATTGCATAGTGCGCATTATACAGGTATCGAATCACAGATGAGTAAGATATTTATGCGACATTTCGTGCGAAGAACACAGGGTAACGTTTGGTCGGGACCATTCTCAGACATTCATAGGTGTTTGAAATTTACAGCGAAGAGCATGCGGGATATATAATACGTACGTAGCTCAGAGCAACGTAAGCCGACGAGTAAACCGAGAAATATTATACATTGTGTATACAACGATAGGATAGTTTAACTTTTCGCGATTATGATTTCACCCGCGTTGCGCGTACGAAGAAACTAGAATCGGTAGATCACGTTGATCGTCATGGAACGGGTACATTTTTTCTGAACAAAAATGGATTTAAAAATGACACGAAGTCCTATTATTCGAGCTATAATCTCGGAATGACGATTTCTCTCGAGGTAATTTTTGTACATTCATTACGTTTTCGAGCACCTCTTTGTATTAAGGGCTAAAACCGCTGTAAATTTGTCAGAAAATAGATTCTTCTTCTAGAATGGAAGAAAAAAGTTTGTACCCGCGAGATTTTTTTTTCATTAAAATTTAAAGGCTGCAATTTTTCATCACTACGTTTCAATATCAAATTCAAACCTTTAAACGTTTCTTTCTCGAAATACGATTTTTGAAACGCAGCATAACTCAAAAAATTGTCATACTCTTTATTTGAATCTTCAACAATAAATTGAGAATGCCGATGGCATTTTCGATTAGTTCGTTCAAACGTTACTAATTAACAAACGATTACCCCTTGCTTTATCGAAAATAAAACATCTTCATTCCAATACTCACCAATCATACATAAATGAATATTTTTGAAAACCCCTACGTATTTTCCCCTACCCCTACGTCCTCTACAGGGACGTTCCCAGCATATTGAGCACCTGGGACAGTAGAAACTTTAACCCCCCCCCCCCTTGTAATAACCAGAATCAACGACGTGACGTGGCGAATAACTGACTCCTTATTTTTTTTCTCCAAAATTTAAAAACTGTTATTTTAATATTTTTCCTCATTTTTGAAAATTTTATTTATCTTTTGGGTTTGTCATCTTCTTTTTTAATGCAGTTTCCTGCGAGCTGCCTTTTTCGTCTAGCAAAATATATTTCATGGATTTTTTGTCCAACAGTGGCAGCAGTTTCACATTAACAACAATCAGTCGAAACATGGCTAAATTCTCTCTTGAAAATATCGATCTGAGATTTCGAATGTTGTTTCAAAATGCCGCCTTTTAAAAATGAGCGCGTAGATTGAGTGTTGTTTTTTCTTTTTTTTTTGGGGGGGATCTACAATTGCACCATTTATACTGCTTGCCGTAAGGTGCGTCAATTTCGACAAACATCAGAAGAATGACTCTGGTGTCGCTATTCATTTATATTGTTTGATGATAACTTTTTGATTAATACTTTAACATACGCTCAATAACTTCCTTGAGTTGTATTATTCTATTACTTATTCTTCCATACAAAAAAATGGTCAAAAAAACACTTTTTTTCAGATTGTTACAGTGGCTGTTGCAGGCCTTACCCCTTAAACTAATTGTAAGCAACCTCCAAACAGCAAATATAAATTTATGCGCAAAACTGTGTTATTAATGGTCTCCTGCAGTATTCGATTCAGAATTCAAATCTCTGGAAGTATCGAAAATCGCGTAGAGATAGATGATCCATAGATCTTTACGTGCAATACGACGTCTTTGAAGAGATCTTTCAAGAAAACGCCGCTTAAGGGCGATACGTGGATGCAATCCCGAGACTTTTTATTTCGTAGTTCTCAATGATCACGCACCGTGCAAGTAAAATTGTTTGGAATTTATACGAATATCATTATGAATATTTCGCGCATATTTTCAATTATCATTTTATTTCATCAACACATTAATTTTGCAAACATTCAGATTACCACGAATTATATTAGCGAAAATGCAAATATCTACGCTTCGGGAATCGCAATTGCCGAGTTTCATTTTGTTTCTGAATAACGTATTCAATAGACAATGGGCTGAAGTACTCGTTTCTTTTGCCTATGCCTAATAACATTTAATGGTTCTGCAACATGTGAGCACGCGCGACAATAGATATTTTTCGTTACCTTGAAACTATGCGCAGAGGCCCCATTTCTTTGACTATCTTATCTGTATAATCTCCGTCGACGTACGTATCTATCGGATTTTACAAGTATTCATTCACTATTCCGACAGGTACACCACTCCTGCGTAGCTTCATCGCACTGCGCGTAGTCGTTTTCGAAGAGTGGATCAAATGCAACACCTCGCGACGATATCGGCTACGTGTCCAATAGGGTGGTCCTCAACAGGGGTGTTTTCGAATTTGTAAACTCATCGAAACTTACACGCTTGCAAATTTTTTTTTTCAAATTCCCCGAAAATTTTAGCTCTCAATATCAACTCTAAGATAGTCCGCTTTTCCACGAAAGTTCCTCATGGAAATAACACGCGAAAAGCCTGTTTTATTCTTTGAATTATTACAAGTCGTTGACGAATGTATCAACAAATAGCAAAAATACATGTACTATTTACAAGGGATATTTTATTATACAACTGTTTATTTTGTAACTCCACTTGACAATATTAACAATTTTCTGTGATTACAATATTATGTAAAAAGTTAAGTTTTCGATAAAAATAGGTATTTGTGATTTTGTTTGGAAAAAATGGTGATATTCTGCAATTTTTTATTTATTTTTTGGTCGACTTAGACGATGTAACATTAATAAACACAAACTTTTCTGGTTGGATTGTCTCGGATCAAAATTACGGCCTCTAGAGCTGTCGTAAACCAACGAGTCATATTTTCGTTGATAATTTGTAAACCCGCCATTTTGTATTTTAAAAAATTGGAAAAGAACAGTTTTATTAATTTTGATTAAACAAATACTTCACTATAAAATATCCTATTGGAAAATGGTAGATTTTTGCCCATTTAATCGTATCTCACCCCTTCATTGGTACAAAAAAGAAATTCACCTTCTGTTTTACACATATTCATGTATTGCATATAATATTATAGTGGAAAAAAAATTAGTAAAATATTTTCTCCTCCAACTCCCCGGAAAACAATCATTTAAAAAGCGATTGAAGAAACAATCGAATGAAAAAAACTGCTCAATTTGCGATTTTGGTGGTTATTAGAACATGACTGAGGCATGGGGCACAGTCAGATTCTGCACATCAAAATTGGAGGTGAAAGCCCTTCGGGGCTAAAGTTGATTGAACACCACCGTGCCCAATGTTTAACCACGTTTGCATTATCTCTTTTGGAAATTTTCGACTAACGAAACAGATATTTCAAATATTGGCCTATCCCGAAAAAATTGCCATGCAAGGATTTGTATCTTGTCTCAAACGGCGTCGGAGGTCTCGAAAAACAAGGATACTACTGCTCAACCAAATACATACAACACTCCAAATTTGTTAGATTATTTGAAATTCAATCATCTCATTTGCATCCCCCTCAATAGTTTTTCAACGAATAAACGAAAAAGGTACAACGAATATCCATCGATTTCTTAAATCTCACCGGCTATTGACACTTACCGAACTACGCATGGTTCCTCGGGGGGATCTGTTTGTAATGTACCCGAAAACTGGTACCTTGAAAAGAAATTCGAATCGGCGTAATGCTTATTTCTGCCCACTGTGCACATGTCAAAACAATACTCAGGCGAATAAGTATATAACCGTTGCAAAATGTGGACGAGAAGCAAGGGGACAGACGACAGGCATCTCCACGTGATTGATAAGAAACTGTCGACGAACGATAAAACTCGAGTAATTCTCGTGAACTTTCATTCCCGATGACCCTTAATTATTGTATCACATGACGCAAAAATATCACTGTGCAAGGAGCGAAGAAAGTGTCTCAGCTCTAAATACCGGCTGAATTTCCGCATCGATGTTATGTCAATAATAGTGGAGTAGCGTGACACCATACTCCAAATCGCTGTGTCAATTTTCATGTGAAATATTAGCATGATTTTTTTATCACAAAATTATAATCTATTTGTAAGCTTGTAATATATGTAGGTTGAATTTAGGCGCGTATTTTCGATTTTTTAGCCCATGCAGCGTCTACACTTTTGAACTGATTCATTTCAGACTCTATTCCAACATCCAACTCCGATTCTAATCGTACTAATAAGATCGCTCACGTGTATTTACTCAGCAGACTGCAAACGACAGCCGAAGAAATAATAATAATAAAAATAAAAAGCTATCATTCTACTTTTCACTTCATAGAAACGACTGATCGGGTTCAAAATGTCTAATGACCGCAAAGCCCACCAGTTACAAAAAATTCGAGTCACGTGCAAAATGCGACCAATTAACTAAGGAGACAACAAACATCGATTATGCAATTGATCGTTGCACGTGATGAGATTTTTTGGTGGGGTATGAAGTATAAAGACATTTTTCCAGGCCCATAGAAATAATTTCGTCCTTTTGAATTGCTTCGTATTTCACTGTAACGAATCAGCTGAGCAGTAAATTTCGTGGTACGAAAATAATCCAGTCGTATGCATTGTAAGACTTGTACGCGAAACTGGCACAGATTTTCTACGGCTCAAGAGGAGAAGGTAACATGATTGCTTAAACAATTAGCATGCGTGCCATGTTATCTCGCTGTACTTCCATGCAACCTTGGACCGACTTCTGGAAGATGCTATATCCCTTCTGAATGTTGATAAGATGTAGTAAAATGCACTTGGCCAGCCAGATTGTAAGATATTTTTAAGACAGATTGTATATCATTAAGAATTAGGTCGTATAAATAATGAATAAAAATTTCAAATGAGAAAATTGCTCCCTGCAAGAAAAGGTGGTTGTCTAAATGAAAATGTAGTGTTAATGTTAAAATTGAAATAGAGATCTTGAATCATCATTCGATAGAGGATCTGAATTTATTGAAAGAACGCAAATAGGAATTGAACGTTTAATATTTGCGTAACATCAATAAATTGCGCTAATCAAAAATCACATCACAATGCCAAGTGGTGTAATCAATGAGACGTCACAGGTCGACAACAAATAACAGATGCCAATGTTGTTGACACCGAGGAGTTACCGAAACAATTAATATAGGATTTAAACTAGAATTCTGGTCCTGGAAATCAGAATCTTTCAGGTAATGTGCGAGATGGAACGCGTTTCCACCGGAAGTAAATAGTTGTATATACCGACCTTCCTACTTTTTCGCATTATTATTATTATTCAAAGCATAATATGCGTAAGGCGAAGAACCGCATACTCGTTCTGAATCATGACACCCAGATAAAAAAGTGGTAGGTTCGCGATCGTTACAGAAAGAATTGTTGTCGCTTTTTAATTTCTTCCGGAATTATGATGTTATAGTGAAATGAAATCTTATTCTACTAACGATTATACGCTAAGTTATTGTATGGATCATTGCAGGCTGGAAGTAATATCCATATAAATGGTTCGATTGATAAACTTTAAAAACAATATCTTCTGTCGAATGCATGACCAGTGAGATTGAAGACGTTGGATAAGTATAAATAAAAAGTATATATATATAAATAAGTATAACGGGTGGAAAATTGTTGGTAAGGTTTTTTTATTGATTCGCGATATATTTGCACGTTGAGGACAATGTTTAATGATGGGCAGCAGCCTTCCTCATTTGGACCAGAATGTTTCCAAGCTCCTCACGCTTCCTCTTTGCACGGATGTGAGTGCCCAGCTATAAAGAGAAAAGGTTTGTACAATTCAACCGGTAATGAAATAGTATATAAATAATAATTACGAAGATATCGTAACAACTCGCATACATGAAACTTGTGATTCGATATCAAATATGATAACAAATATGAATATTATAATTGGTGGAACTTCATAGCATTGCATATTTGCCCTGTCAGTTCATAAATAATCGAAGATAGAGCAATAAAACTAATTAGGTTTATAAATTGAATTCCGAGCCTGAACTCGGTGAATTCATCAATAATCAAGTTACAACATAGCATCGCGCGATTCTATATTTCTTACTCGATTTTATGTATTTATTATCCAGCCAAATCACTGTACACATAGTCATAATAAAAGCAAAAATGATTGACAATCGAACAATTTAAACTACTAACCCTTCTCTTCAGGAATTTGAGGGCTCGCTTATCCTTGGAAACCTTGAGCAATTCCATAGCACGCTTTTCATAGGGTGCATGTCCGGTTACTTCGCGAATCAGGTCTCGAACGAACTTGCTGTGTTTCGTTTGACGCTGGAACAAACAAGGTAGCAATGATGCCTCAAACCGAAAGAACAATTGGGTTGGACTTGACATTTCGTAGGAGCTCGGCGATGAGAAAGAAACATTCATTTCAATCGAAAACACTTGGAATGAATGTCCAACAACAGAAACTGCGATATAAGTATGAAGTTGCTTGTACATGAATTAGAATGTTTTAATGATAATGGTAGCAGCCATCATCAGTTAATGGTCCCGAGAAAGATGATAAATTTGTTATACGTTTCGAAATCGGGACATGGAGGTCCGTCGGGAGGTTATGTGAGACAAATGTGGGTACTCACTCCCTTTAGCCTAGCTGGACGAATCGTTACGGTCTTCTCCTTTTCAGATTTGTTCTTCGCCACACGTATCTTTGTAGTTTTGTGGCCTTTGGCAAGCCCCACGGCCAATTCGTATCTAGGTGCCATCCTGTGACAAAAACACAAACACGAGAGGTTATGTCAGATGTGACGTGAACACTGAACTTCGAATAATTATTGAGAAATATTTATTGCGACGTGTAATCGGAGATATTATGAACAAAAGATATGAGATATATTGTCATCTATGTCAATGGATTCCGAGGATATTTCCCGATCTGAAATAGACGCACCTTGAGTATGGCGCACTACACGCTGAAAGAAATGGGTTCCCGGAAACGGTTTATCATTTCCGTTGAGCGATGGTGTTTTGTTATACGGACCAATCGCAACTCACCAATAGTTAGCCGTGGCACGAGGCGCGAAATACGATTTGAAGGATTTGAAAATCAAGAGTGCGCAATTCGATGTAGCGCAAAAATGCGGTGAAATATGCAGAAACCATGGGTTTATTTTCCAATACAAAAATCTTTGAATATTACGTCGAGAATCTGTTCTACGCTGACATGCCCGGTAATTAAGCCAAGTTCTCGCATGGCACATCGTATTTTATGCGCACACAAAACCATATCACTATTCTCTGTGTCAAAGAGATCAAAATATTCTTGAATATGTTGCGAACAGTTGGTCAAGTGTATTCTGTGTCTACTTTGACTGATCGTAGGATTTTCCCGCAAAGGATCACCGCATCTGAAACATATATACATCGAAGATCAACATTACCTAATCGCATCGTATTGAATTTGCTTGATAAACTTACAGTCTTTTCAAATGGACACTCATGCGATTCGATAAATCGTGAAAACCCTCTTGCCTCGTGCACGAGACAGTTATTATTTCATTTTCCCCCTGAAGAAGTTGCTTCTTTGCTGAGTCCAATAAATCTATTTTATTCATAACTACCATGCAATTATCAGCCAATCCTCCATCTTCAATCAATAAGCCTTTCAGACCAAGACTCGTGATATAATCTTTGAGAAAATCTTTGAGACTCTTATTACTTTGCGAATATGCAACCGAATCAGCCAACAGGATAACGAAATCTGCTCCCGCGGCGTAAGTTTTAGCTCTACTTATTCCTTCTCTTTCCACAATGTCCGAAGTCTCTTTTCTCAAACCTGCGGTATCTGCTAAGATTACTGGATATCCGGAGATGTTTAAATTCAGTTCAACGATATCCCTGGTCGTACCAGCTATCGATGTAACTATTGCGGCATCACGCTGAACCAGGCAATTCAATAAACTACTTTTGCCAACATTTGGTTCTCCCAGAATCACTGTTCGCGCACCTTGGCGCAAAATCTCCCCTCTTCTGCTATCCGCTAAATGGTTTGTAATATCTTTATCAAGTTGTCTCAGAGCATTGTTACATTTATCCATGACATCAGCTTCGATATTATCATCCTCGCTGAAGTCAATGTAAGCTTCTATGTGCGCGGTGCAACGTAACAGAATGGTTCGCCACTTATTATACAATTTACTGAGATTCCCATCTGCTTGTAGAATCGCCTGTCTTCGCTGCATTTCTGTTTCCGCGTGTATGAGATCCGCCAAACCTTCGATCTCTGTCAAGTCCAACTTATTATTATAGAAAGCACGTCTCGTGAATTCACCTGGTGCAGCAGGTATGAATTTTAATTTTGCAAGTGCTGCGGACAAGGAAGCAAGAATTGCCGAACCCCCGTGTACTTGGAACTCGACGCTATCTTCTCCAGTAAAAGAGTTGGGACCTACGGAAATTAATTCCGTAACAATTCGCAGACCTACCTTCCAAAAGAATTAATACCACGTATTTTCGATCCCACATTTCCTAACACTGACCTGGAAACCATAGACATAGACCTCTGTCTATAACTTCTTGCGTGTCCGGATCATAAATCTTACGTAGAAAGACCTTTCGAGGTTCGAGATCGGCAATCTTCGTCATTTTCTGCAAAGCATTTATTGCCCGTGGACCTGATATTCTCACAACAGCAACCCCACATTTTCCCTGACCTGGGATAGGAAATAAAATGTATGAAAACAATACGATTCTGAAATCGGTAGGAATAGTAAGTAGATATTATATAGAAACAAAAATAAACTAGTTAATTAAATCTTTCAAATCGGACTGAAGACACTAAGAGCAGATTTCCTATGCATCAAAATATCAATCGCATTTCAGCCCTGTACGTTGAAAACTATAGAAAACATTTTCAATAAATTTACTCAATCCATTGGGATGCCATACATTCATTGAATTCAGATTGAATAAGGACTAAGCATTGCATTCTGTAGTGTATGACGACATTGATCATGTTCGGTAAATTACGATTTCAGCCAATAGACGAATCAGAAAGAATATTGACCAGATGAGAGAGCAAATATTGTTGAATTGGTGTTCCATCGTCTGCTGATGAATGATGGCCTGGTAGTTTCCAAGCGAATCATGAAGCGCATGCAGCGTTGCACGAGCATGTTTTTTATCACAAATGTAGAAAATTGTGGTGTTTTGAGGATTTTTATCCGTTGTCCTTGATGCCTAGCGCGCGTCAGGTCATCCGTTGACTATAATTATCGCTGATAAATTGTGGGATTTGTCGCAATATACAAGAAAATAGTGAGGTTTGTACACTGTCGGAAACCATCATGGTGGTGGTCCCTAACTCGTGATCAGTTGAAACTGCATTTCTAACCATTTGGACTACTCGTCGAATTCCGTCGTTGGAAATATCGTAATTCTAATTATCATAGATATCGTATCTATTTGGAAATGAATCGTTCGTTGTAATATTGATTTGTATTGTTAATCGTATCAGTAAAGTGCATTTCATTGGTTAACATGAGAGAGGTAGCAATTTCGTAACTTTTGTTTCAGAATCAAGATTGGCGGGAAAATTCAACCACGACGATGTTAATAATAGTAGCGCGCGATTAGTGTTTGTCTTTGATTATTTATATTCGCGACGCAGAATTTTCGTTCTATATACCTTTTATTAAGATGACTACGTCCGAACGTAAGCTAATTACGACAAAGGAAGTTCAGGAAAGATGTAGCGGCTGGGTCGAATCTCAGCGAGAACTTTTATATTCCGAAGATAATGTTCTCAAGAGAAAACTCGAGAATGAACCGGAGGAATTCTTTGACACGGACTCAGAATTTGATTCAGTATCGGAATGCGGCACGAAACGAAGAAAGGCGGCCAAACAACTGAAAAATGAAGTTTTAAATTTACTATGCGATTGGACAGGTTGTTTGTTCGATACTACTTCTATGGAAATATTTATGAAACATGTTGCTAATCATGTTCCCCAACTGAATATCAAAATAACCGACGACAACAACCAGGTTTACGTTTGTCTTTGGAAAGGTTGTTCTTACGAATCCAATATTGCCGACGAGATTACGAAACACGTTAACTATCATGCCTACCACACTAAGTTGAAATGTATCGGATCCAACATCCGGGGAAGAATTAAATTACCAGTGAATATCTTCATATTTTATTTGTTATTTCATATTTCATACCTTGCAATTATTTATGCCTTGATAAGTTGACGAACATTTCTTACCTTCATACGTTCTCGGGTATTTTTTTTTATACTTAGCCAATAATATTGTTACAGAAATGCTACCAAGATCAAGGATGGAAAAACGTGATCGAACAACCTTCCGAGCAAATCTGTCATTGGGAAGAATGTTTGAAATCTTTTAATAACCATCAGGTATTTCTATACCACATAGCTGCTCACATCGAAGCAAATCCACGTGGAAATAAAGTCGAAGGTGGTGTGCATTGCAAATGGATAGGTTGTAATGGAAATTTTAAAAGCTTGTACAAACTCAGAGAACACATGAGATGTCATACGAAGGAAAAAATTGTGGCTTGTCCTGACTGTGGAACTACGTTTGCTTCGAACACGAAATTTCATGATCACTGCAAACGACAAATTCCTATAGACTGTAAGTGACTGTGAGATGTTTTCTATTTATAAATCTCCAAGAACTTACCATAATATCTCGAATCACATTTTTATTTTTCAGTGCAGGGGTTTCAATGCTCGCACTGCAATAAGTTTTATCCTACGGAAAGCATACTCCGCAATCACATGCATTTCCATGTCTTTCATTACAAATGTACCATGTGCGATATGAGTTGCGAATCTCCTGCAAGCTTGGCCAAACACATACGCTATCGTCATTTATCGACTCGAGCATTCAAGTGTCAGCTGTGCTCGCATGCGGCGAAATCACTACAAGATCTAGATTCACACATGTCAGTACATACGAATGGGCCAAACTTTCTGTGTACCGTCGATGGTTGTTCGTATGCATGCAAAAATGCATATATGATGAACAGGTAGTTCTATAATTTCATATCATTCGCAAATGTTTATCGTGGACTCATTACAACGTTTTTTATTTTTATACCAGGCATGTTGAACGAACTCATGCAAATTGTGTTCGACTTTATTGCTGCCACGAGTGTCCGATAAAATATCGGAAGAGCTATCGTCTTACCAAACATTTAATAGAAGCTCATCACCTTCAATGGCCGAATGGACACAAGAGGTTTCGTTATAAAAAAGACGAGGATGGTTGCTATCGGCTGCAATTAGTACGCTATGAAACCCTAGAAGAAGAAACGGCCAAACCGCGAGAAGAATTGGTACTGGAAGAGAAAAAATACGAGCTGAAATTAATCGAGAATTCGTCATTACCAAAGATACAGGTATTTAATCGTTTCATGCTTCCTCGTTATTATTGTTTTCATTCTACACCCGTGCCGTTTCATAGATAACTGAAGAAAATGCTGCGAGTTCACATCCTGTAGAGTCAACTCCGGCAGACCAGGAAACGCCGGTTGGAAAATCTATGCCAATTATTTCAAATATTCTGATATGGATTGACGAAGTGGACGCTGATGGCAATGTGATCGAAAGTCGAGTAGTCGAAACTCAAGAAACTAACGAGTTGCCACCGTCAGAGGAGCCTCCGATAATCTTAAAGTGAAAATACCACCTTTGTGAATATTTTCAAGGCAATAATATTACATACCATACATTATTTTTTATAAAAAATTACAGAAATAAAAGTCCAGTTGCATACAACTGGCTGTATATTTCAGCGATGAATTTAATCTACCTCTACAATTTTTCATGCGAATACTGTAACGCCGTTCATCTTGTAAGTTTGCAGCGACACGAAGAAACCTTACTCGAAATCTATTACGGATGCCTCATGAAATAATAATAACAACAATAATAATAGATAACAATAAATAATAACAAATATTCATATACTCCACACAATGATGATTGGATTATTGCTCATATATTTTTTACTGTTCTTGGGACGAAAACAAGTGAAACACTATACAAGTGTCATTGGCAAATGTAGCCAATGATGGTTGCTCCGGTTCGCAATATCTAAAACAAATGAACGCTCCGCTAGATGATTGATAATCAATTATCCACGTGGAAAGTAAAGAAAATTGCAAAGCTGTTCTCCCTCCTTGATTCAATCTTTGTCAGTGTAAAAACCAGTAAAAACCACGCAGAGACGTGGATTTAAATAGTGAAAAACTTCTGAGCCAGATGGCAGTTCAGATCCTTTCTAGCAATATTTAGCCGGATTCATGAAATTTGAGCTTGAGCTAAATCGATGGAGATATGCGTATAGGCGGTTCATTTTGATACAAATCGTTAGAACTCGTGAAAAATGAACGTGTTTTCTGCATTAAAATTATACGTCACGAAGATGACGGAAGAGAGTGGTCCTGGCATGAAGGTTCTATTGATGGATAAACAAACGGTAAAAAAACATATTAGAATTTTAAGGTTAGGAGTATCTGTCAAAATGACAATTTAGCTTTAGGAGAAGCGAATAATGGTGACAGTAGCATAGTAACCATAATTTATTGTTACGAATGCAAGAAACTAGTTGTATGATAATATTTCTAATAGTAAAACCGTTGATCACCGTGAAATGAACCTTTTAACCTCGCTATGCATTTAATCCGACTAATTGCTGTGGGTCGTTGATATTTGCATATAATTGGGTTGATCAGTCTCTATTCGTGTTATTTTCAGACAAGCATAGTTAGCATTGTCTACAGTAAGTCAGAAATTTTGCAAAAAGAAGTTTATCTTTTCGAAAGAATCGACAGCGGAGGCCAAAATGAAGGATTGAAACACTTGAAGTGTATAGTTTTCCTCCGGCCCACCACTGAAAATATTTCGCTCTTATGTCAGGAGTTGAGATATCCAAAATACGGAGTGTATTACATCTGTGAGTATATATTGTTTCGCCTAAAATTGTTCCGATGCAATGAAGCAGCGTGTGACCCGAACGTTCGTTAAGATTTCAGTAATATCATTGCAAAAGCTGATATCAAAACGCTTGCCGAATGCGATGAGCAAGAAGTAGTGAGAGAAGTTCACGAATTTTACGCTGATTATCTAGCATTAAATCCACACTTGTTCTCTTTTGGTATAAATATTTGTACGGAAGGTAAATTTCAATTAAACGTATTGGATACACTTTAAGCAACGCTTTGCACGTCTCGTCTAATTAAATATTGTCATTTTAATAGGTTTGAGGTGGATACCAACTCAATTGCAACGTACGGTACAAGGAATAATTGCTATTCTGTTATCTTTGAAGAAATGTCCATTCATCAGATATCAAAGTAGTTCTGATATGTGTAAAATATTGGCAGAGAAGACGAGGGAGACGTTGAGCAAGGAATCAAATCTCTTCGATTTCAGACAAGATTCTAATCCACTTTTATTGATAATTGATAGACGGGAGGATCCAGTTACACCTTTGTTAAACCAATGGACTTACCAAGCGATGGTCCACGAGCTGTTGACCATCAGTAATAACAGAGTAGATTTATCCCACGTCAAAGGTATTTCCAAAGAGTTGGCAGAAGTTGTTCTCAGCGCTGAACACGACGAATTTTATGCCAAGGTGAAACCTTAATTATCAATCTTAGAACGTAGAAGATGTCGAACATGTAAAAATTGGTGTTCTCGATATGATCGTGAAAGTTGATACGATGTTTGTTTGTAAGAATTTGTGTTTGTCACGCGCAGAATTTGTACCTCAATTTTGGCGAAATCGGCCAAACTATAAAGACATTGATGGATGATTTTCAAAAGAAAGCAAAGCATCATAAAAAATTGGAAAGTATTGCGGATATAAAAAATTTCGTCGAGATGTATCCACAATTCAAAAAAATATCTGGTACCGTTTCGAAACACGTAACTGTCGTCGGAGAACTTTCGTCAATTGTTGGAGCGCACAATTTGCTGGAAGTCTCCGAACTCGAACAAGAACTTAGCTGTCAAAGTGAACACTCAGCTCAGGTGTAGTAAAGCAAAAACAAAAAAAAATAGATTCAAGCCAAATAATTTTTTAATTACTTTTAAATGAAATCTAATGTTATTGGTTACCATGTCAGATTTCGATTATGTGTTTATATAGTTGCAAAAAACCAAGAAACTCATAAATGACCCAAAAGTCAGAGACGTGGATGTGACTCGCCTGGTTATGCTGTACGCACTTCACTATGAGAAACATACTAATAATGATGTCGCTGGTTTGTTAGATATGTTGACATCGCGGAAAGTTCCTGAGAAATATACAAAGGTTGGTACGATAAATATCATTTTTTTCAATTCTACGATTACTTCTGAAAATATTGCTTCTCCAAGTAACGCATGACGAAAAACATTTATTTCATCTGCAGTTAGTTCATAATATTTTGGAGTACAGTGGAGTTCATGGAAGACAAAATAATTTGTTTGATCATGAGGGAGTTGCGAAGATTACGAAAAAATTATTCAAAGGTTTGAGCGGTGTAGATAATATATACACGCAGCACAATCCATTGCTGATGGAAACATTGGAAGAATTATTAAAAGGAAAATTAAGTACTCAAACATTCCCTTATCTAGGAAAAATGGAAATGCCTAGAAGGTATGCGATAGTGCGATACGCTGATCATTTATAACTCTCGTATCTAATTTCAATACATTTTTTTAATCAAAATCAACTATTGATTTTCTCAGGCCTCAAGAGATTATAGTTTTCATAGTCGGTGGTGTGACGTATGAAGAAAGTTTGACCGTATACAATATGAACAATCAAAATGCAGGAACCAAAATTATCCTAGGTGGAACCACAATCCATAATTTCCAAAGTTTTGCAGAGGAAGTTCAGAGCGCGACGAAGGGTATTACGAGAAGGTACAGAACGAGACATAACTAACAAGTATTTTCGTACCTCTATATTTTGAAAATTTATTTATAACATTCACCGCCGTCGTTACCTTATGTAATATAAAACGTATCGTAAATTTCTTTACATGCTATTTAACAGTGATAACGTCTGTATTATCAAAATCAACAAAGACGAGTAACCAAAAATCTAAGTCTCTATTCTCTTAATTGTATGTTAACCGACCATCAGCAAAAGGAGCTCAATTTGAAAGTGATGCGACACCGAACTCGATGCAAATATTCGACATACCTCCTTTTTTGTATTCTAAAAAAGACATCCTTTTGCTGATATTATCCTGATTGTATTCAGTTCAATACGTGGTGTTATGAATCTTCCGTTTGTGCACTTGTCATTAGACAAAATTAAAATACTTTTTTCTAAGTCTGATAATGTTTTATTGCAACGTCAAACAATGCGGGTAAATTTTGTATAGAAATATCATTTATCAGTATTTTGATCTTCAAGCAAATAATCAGGTGGTCCCTCCAACATTTCGTCATCCCTTATTGTTACCTTTAACAAACATATTTGATCTGTTTTCTTGCGTTCTTCATTCGATCATCCGTTACAGAATAGGAATTTACTTGGAAAATTGATTTATATTGGTAGTTTGGGAAAAATTGAAGTACGTGGGGGAAAAGGACGAGGGGGGTTTAATTAAGAAAAAAACGTGTAGCAGAGGCAGAATTTACATCAACGTGTGATTGTCAAATGCATAAACATTCACAGTTATCTGGGCAAGTTATTGCATCTTTAGAGCCGCTACAGAAATTATACGGGATTGGGATCAAATATTTCGACACTACTTACGCCTCTTTGCTCTAGGGACTTTGAGTAATTTCCTACGATTTAATAAAAAGACTAGTACCTATAAATTGATAACTAGATATAAACTGAAATTGATTGCCAGAGATTTGTGCAAAAGGTTTAGTCAATTTCAACTCACCTCTACAATTCCAGTTGATAATGCATAGCCAACCATAGCCAGAGTTGCAAAAATACCAGCAAAAAATTGATTTCTTCTTCTATTTGGGAACTCAGTTTCGGAATCCCTCCGTAATTTTTGTTCGTTAGTTTTTGCCTTTGACTTTTCATATTCTTGACATACATCTTCGAAGTATCTTTGAGTAATACGAGTCACGAATTTGACTAGATTTGTGCATGCTTTTAGATGATTTTGTAAAGCTGGATTTGGCAATGGTGCTTTCAGCAGGGGAGCAAGGTATGAGTAAATAATAGCATCCAAAGAAGTGGGATGTCTGCCAAAGAAAAATTCGTCTTCGCCTAGTCTGTTTGACAATAATGTCATACACTTTTGGGCTTCGGAATAAACCTTACAATATATAATTTCATGTATAAAAAAACAGTCAGGTTAACAACAAACATTCGTCAATTATTACAACGACAAAAAATGGTCCTCTATTTACCTGATTTTCAATAACATTTATATCATCTTCGGTTGGATGAAGCGACTCCATCATATCTTTGGCTTGCTTCTCATACCTCCCAGGATAGTAAAAATTCAGGGGAAATGGTAATGCTTTAGCATACCATGGTCTTATGAGTTCATTGAAATTTTTAATGTCCATCCACCTGCGAGTTTGATTGAAAAAAAATCAATGCTGTAAATCGTGTGCTTGGTCGTCGAAGTTGGAAAATAATATACTAATATCTTACCAAACAAATTGTAGAGCTGGATAAATTTTCTCTTTCATCATGTTATTATATGCAACAACTTCTGAACATTGTTTAGGACTGAGACCAAAGTCTGTCGTGTAGTTTTGTTTACGAAAAAATGCCGTTATATCTTGGACAGAATCTAGTGTTTCGTTTCCATATCGGAGGACAGGTAAATGTCCATTTGGTGTCCGGAAAGGATTATTACTATTATTTATCACCAGTGGTACTCCACTGAATTTGGCATAAGTCTGCAATGCAACAAAAGTGATAATGATTCCGGATTTAGCAACATTTTTATACAAATAGTCATATGACAATATTACAATATTATGCAAATAGTGATAGTCTCGTGTGTGATCAGGTCTGTATACAAATATGCAAATTTCACATTTATGTGAAATATGTTACGCGTTGAAACTGATACGACAGAGGTTAGTACATATGATTTGAAATGGAAAGATAACAGGAGTCATCAGTTACAATGAACTTCGCAGTTGATTGATCTGTCATGATATTTACGCCGGTGAATCCCAAAGATAACCTCAAAACTATTAAAAACATACCAAAACTTGGAGACAATGAAGATCAACAGAAGGAAGACCCCAATCGCCCTTCCACACGTCTAGATTAAAGGATTCACCCATCTTCAAAATCCAAATGGGTGTGACGTAATTTTTGTTTCACGTCGAGCGATTCGGACCGCAGTCAATCGCACATGATCGTCTTATTCCATGTAAACAGTCCCGTCCAGTCTCGTCGAGTGATAAGTGTGATAAGAAATAGCGAGCGGTGGCCGAGTGCTACCGAGTGGTGGCCGAGTGCAGCCGAGTGCTAGTGGTTGTGCCACTACAGCTGATCGCGAGACCTGGATCCGCGACAGCGTGCGCCGCGAGCGAGTAAATTGAAAAGTAACGTCTCGTAAATTTGGCGCGACAAACGTTCGAAAATTGAAATGTCCTTTTCACGCGCATTCGTCAAACATTTGTGAGTGCCCAGACGAAATAACCTTCACGATTGACAAATTTTGTTAAGACAAACAAAAGAAGGGGGAAAAGAGCAAAACAAAAAACAAACGATTCTAGAGAAGATAGGAATGGAGCGAAGAGTTGGCGTCAGAGGCGCTTAGAGGGAAGTGAATTAAAAAAAGAAAACTGAAACGGCAAGTGCTCAAGGAACGAGGAAAGCTCTTGTTAAGAATATTAAATGAATGCATGGTTGAATAATGAAAATGAAAATCTTATTTTCTTGTTCGTAACAACCCTTATTCAGGTTTATTATTCAAGCTCACGCATACGTATATACATGCTAGTTAGATACGAATTGGATTAATATAGACACTCCTTATAATTAATTATTTTGAAACGTAATTGGATCCACTTGGAGGTATTTTTCAGAGGCACGATCGATTATATCTACAATTAAAAACTTCTACGCATTAAAAAAATGTTTTTAAAAACTATGAATCTTTTATCAACCCATTTGTTCGATTACCCCCAGGTAAAATTTTGCCGCGTGATAAGTTACGACCGATTCATCTCTAGATAATAGTCTGTTCAATTAAGCTTTCAAGATTCTCGGGATCAAATATCTCCAGCCGCCTACATTGAAATCTGCAGATTGGCAATATTTTTGTTACAAAGCGATTATACTGTTTAATTCTCTACGATAGAACGAATAATGATGTTCATTTCGTTGGTTTTCAATTTACAACCAATACTGCTCATTGTGAGATGCACTGATTTGCAATCCTCAGAGATTACAAACAACAGGCATTGAAGCGCAGTATTGATTATCAGTTTCAACGAACAAATAATGAAAACAAGAGTTGAATACAATCACAAAGTTGTTTTTGAATTCGCAAAAGCGTTTTTGTAGTAAAATAACGGCGGTATAATTTATTTTTCATCGTCTTAAAACACGACGGGAAACAAAAAACCTAGGCAACGTGCCAGGGCTTCACCGTAATAAAAAGCTCGGACTGGTGTTCCCTAAGCAAAAAAACCACAGAATCTAGGTTTCAATGGTATCAAAAAATTGCAATAAATAGGTATTACAACAATAACACGCGTGTTAAAACCAATCTAAAACGATTTAAGGTAAAAACGAACAGCCTGTACGAGATTACAATAATAATTGTACCTTCGTGTGCATCTGGCTGCAATATTAAAAGTCGTAATCAAATAATAATTTAAACAATGACATTGACAGGTCGACATTTCCCATCCATCCCCTGCTCTCAATGTACAGCTTTTTCCCCAGATTTTGAAAAAGTGGGACGAGTGTTTGGTTACAAAAATCTGACTATCGACGCGTTATATGCATGGTATATTTTGCAATATTTTGTTGAAAATAAAACACGTTTGCGATTGAACATCGTCTCTCTAATTCATATATTTTTCACGCCTGGTTGCTTATTATTAATATTATCAAAAAATTAGACTATTTGGTGTGTCAATTGCACGCAACATCACGTCTGTGTAAGGTAGTTGGTAAACGTTATTTATACACTGGTGATCACGATTAAATAACTGGTTTCTAAAAATTTTTACCATTATATAAACTAAAGAATTATCATAGTTACTATGATCAAGTTCGTATCAACATTTCCACATTACTTCAACGACGGAGTAACGAGTACTACTGTGGATTCTACGATTTTTAAAGACACGCTGTCCAACATGATAGTCATCTATGAAGAAAAAAAATTATAAGAATTCATATGATTTTAAACCGCGAGGATGCAATATGAAAAAAAAAACAAAAAAAAAAAACAGATTCGTAGTATAATGATTACAGATTCGATTATTCAAAATTGAATCGGGTGACCTCGTCGTAGTTGACTTTCTCCAAGCTAGTTGTTAATATTACATTAGTAACATAAATAAATTATTAATCATTTGCTTTGCAGAACTAGTGTGGTGTAACGTAACGAATAAGAATTAACAATAAATATGTGACGATCTCGAATTTGTAAAGCAAGTTTACATGTTGCCAGATGGCTCTTATGAGAGATCAATTAATCTGCCTATATTACAAGTTGAATCTTACGCATTGTTTCTAAGGGACTTTCGCCCCTGTCAACCGAATAGGAAGTGATAGACATGCGATTTACGTCGACGGGAGCAATACAATGAAAAAGTAGCTTCCACCTGTATGAAATAAATGCACGTAATTCGAATAATTACTCCAAAAGTATTTCTTAGTTGGACGCGAACTGTTGCAAGATATAATCTATGCAAGGGATTCGTTAGTACGTAATAGACGAGAACGGAGAAACCGATTATGATATGGATGGTCAGGATGCGGAAAAAAATTCTTGCAAACGTTGCACGGTTCGACGATCAAGAGCACAAAGATCAAAGTCAAAGGTCTTTTTAGTGATTTCATATTGTCCAGTTTCGGCGATCACCTGGACAACCCTTTGAAGTTCTTGATTGTCCTGCAAGGTCATTATCTTTTGCTGCAATTCCTTTAGCTGCGATACATAATCTTCCGAGAAAACTGGGGGATCACTCGCATCCACTTCCACTAATGTATTATTTGTCGAGTCTGGAGCAACTTGCTCCATCTCCCCGGCATCGTCTCTGGGGCTCGCTTCTTCAGCTTCTTCTTCATTCGTCTTTGGCGGTTGTACCAGTTCCGTGTCCATGGCAACTGGCGATTGACTGGAGGAAACTGGTTCCAGAGGCAAAGACGGAGAACGTATTGATTGTTCTTTATCCCGTTTTGCTCCTTTTTCTGGTAGTTCATCCTCTCCTTTGCTACCGCTTCTTCTCTTTCTTTTCTTACTTTCCCTCTCCTCTGTTCGTCCGCCTCTTGATCTTTCTTTTTTCGTTTTGTCAGTCTTTTCCTTTTTCGCGGACGGAGGAAGTGGTGATACGATTCTCGGTGGTTCGGCCGGAGGTGGCGGCGTTGGTGGAGATTCCGTTTTAATAATGGATTGTTTCGCAGTTTCCGACGGGACATCATCGTCGGGCGAAGGTGCAGAATCGCTGCTGTCGCGTTCCGGCATTTCTGCCAATAGGGTTGATAACGGATTGATCGGAGGTGGCGCGACGCCGACGTTGCTCTGCTTTTCACTCGTAGCTTTGCTCCGTTCTTTTTTCTCTCTCTTCTCTTTTTCTTTACTTCCATCCGCTCTGTCTTTTTTATCTCTTTTCTTATGTTTATGCTTTTGTTTTTCTTTTTCACCTTTGCCATCTCTATTTTTTTCTGGCTTCTCTACTTTGTCTACTTTCTCAATTTTCACGGATTTCTCTTCTTTTGGCTTATCGATCTCCTTCCCAGGTTTGGGAGATTTTCGAACTTCTTTTGATACTCTGTTCTCTTGACTCTTCTCCTTTTCAACTTTATCCTGCTTATCGCCTTGTTTTTCAACTTTTTCTAATTTTTCAACTTTCTCTTGCTTTGCTTCCACTTTTTCCACCTTGTCATTGTACTTTGTATTATTCTCTTTGGACCTGTCTCTATCTCTCTCCTTGTGTTTATCCTTTTTCTCTTTATCCCTATCTTCTTTATGCTTTTTCTTGTCTTTCTTCTTTTCGCTCTTCGACCCATCCAAGACCATTTTTGACTTGTCCTTATCCTTTTCTCTATCTTTTTCACGGTCGTGCGAAGCTTTCTTCGCTTCTTTTTCCTTCGGTTTTGGGGATAGCGGTCGTTTCGACGGCGGAGGCAACGGCGGACTGGGAGGTTTTTTTGGAAGAACTGGGGAGGATATCCTTTTCACGCCTGGACTCGAGTGACTCGATTTAGCTGCAGGACTTTGTGGTCGTTTTGATTTCTCCTTGTTTTTCTCCCGGTCTCTTAAATGATCCTTGTCTTTCTTCTCCACCTTCTTTTCCTCTCCACTTTTCTCTCTTTTCCCATCTTTATGCGGACTTTGCTTTGTTTTAACTGTTTTGTCTGTTCTTTCGGATTTTTCCGACATGGCAATCGGCTTAACTGCACCTTTGTCAGGTAGTGAGACTTTCTTGTTATCAGGGGACACTTTTGCTGTTTTTATCGGAGGACCAAATAGATCCGCAAAAGCATTCGAAGTTCTAGGTTCCGGAGGGCGATGTTTCTTGGTATCAGATCCACTTAATTTTGGCTTTCCAACCATTGCGAGAGGTGCTTTTGATTCTCCTTTATCCGAGGCACCCTCCGTACTTGGGACTAGGACCTAAAACAAGCAACAGTGCAACACTGACATCAATATGATACGAAATGATATCTCCTACTAAACGAATTGATTCCAAAATAAAAAATGCTACTCGACATCGAAATTCCATTTATCGTCTCGATTTAACACAATTATTCGTTATCAAAGCAAGTACCGTGACAATAGTTCCGTATAACGAAACGGATGATTTCACATATCGGTAACATTCAATTACGTTGATCATTATAATCATACGCGAGATCAAGCTTACCGCGCCTCCTTTCAGCAGTTTTCTTTTAAAATCCTCCGAAGGACTGGAGATTATTTCGCTGTGACGAACGACGTTGTTAATGGCCGGGCCACTCGGTTGTAGGTGAAGATCGTACTGAATCTGAAACTTCTTTGGCTCATCCTTGTTTCTCAAATAAACATGAATCGGTATCATGAAACCTGCATATCCAGATTCTTTGACGATGTACGGCGGGTCTTTTATAACTCTTTTGGGTTTGGGAAACGTTTCGTGCAAAATGAATACCACTTTCTCAATGTATTGGTGGATATCGGCGTTATCGACTCCTCGTACAAATACTTCCCAATCGTGCGTATAGCCCTCGGGGGTTGTTCTTACACGTAATACCGACGCGTGGCCGCATTCAAGGGTCACCCGTACTGCCATCCTCCACTAGCGGAGTATTTGACTATGGTTTCTCCAGGTAATTATTACCACAAGCAAAGCCTCTAGGTGACCCCACGGCATGGGCAGTGATCCCATTACATTCCCGCGTCCAGTGTCGTCAACAAATGTTAGCGTTAAGCGTGAACCTGAATCGGCGCCGATTTAAGAACAATTCGTCGACCAATTGCCCCGCATCTTAGAAGGTACAAGCGATTTGTACCACAATTACTAGGTGTAGTTGGAGCTACATCGCTTTTCGCCTCAAACTTTCTATGAAAAGTTCAGATTCTCTGTTCAAGAGATATATATTTTTTCGTGATAAGTTCATTAGTATCACTGCGCACGTTAAAACTCATAGAAACCGCATATTATTTCACGTCAAATTGATTGCGATTGTCAACAGGTAAACTATACACCAGTGAAAATAGTCGCCATCATTGTCGTGAATTGCGATGGGGGGAAAAAAATGTAAAGGTTCACATAACTGCCATCTGGCGGGAGCGCGAGCGCTGTTGCGTCGCATTTGGCAATGAAAGCTAAAAATACGTTCGGAATCTTTAAAATAATACGGTATATTTATCAAATGCCATACAAAACATTGTGTCAACGGTAATATTGGAAGCGAAAACGTTATGCGGGAATTATGCGTGAAAATACTTGTATTCGGTACCTGAAAATCCCAAACAAATGAAAAGTATCCCGAATCGTCGTAGATCAGCCGTGAAATTGATGTAACGCAACGATATTAAAATTTACTGTATTATCGGTCGAATTAATAGTTTAGTGTTGACGCTAATTTTCAAATACCAAAGTTTTTTTTTCTATTTTTCTCCGTCGGGGCATAACGTTCTCTCCGCGCTGTTCACCTGCAGCAATAAAGCAATAAGTTCAATAATAATGATCTTATACAGATTTCTCGTTCACTTTTTTTTAACTTCCATCGAGTTTATACTCTCCATGTATAACAAAACGTATATCTACGAGAGACCTGATAAATCGGGCTAAGAACTTGACGAACCATTTTGGTACCCATGTATTTTATTGTTAGGCCCATCAATGCGTTGTTATTATACCCCTCGCCGTTGCCATACCGGTATGCACATTGTACATGTAAAAAGTAAAGTAAGAAATCAATGCTCAATGATTAATTTATACCGTTTGCTTCGCAAAACGTGGGCATAGAAGTAATTTATATCGCACGTATTCCAACAAGGAGAGCGCAATACTGAATATGTGATTTGAAAGAAATGCAGGCGAATGGTGAAAAATATAATTAACCTCCGTTTGAAAAAGCATATCTCTGCGAATCTGATAACGCTTTAATGACACATGTTTTGTCGAACGGAACGGGAGAAATGAAATACCTTACATACTTTAATGATTTTTGCACTGATGAACTCATTGTCAGCATTTGCTCAAGCGTGCAGGCTGATGATATTCATCGGTAACAAACTTTTCTTCTCTTTCTCTTCATTTCTATGTCTCAAATTTTTTACGGGATATATCTCTATATTCGACTAAGTAAGTAACGAATAAGACCGCTAAATGGGACGTTCTAAATTCTATGTGCTCTATTCCACACGCTGCACAACATAATACATTTCATGTTTGTTTTTATTTTGCGATTAACTAGTGTTGGTCGCGGTGTTTAGTTGGTAGCGGTTTTGACTATGCGTGTAGGATATCCTTCATCTATGGTTTTAATATACGTTTAGCTCTGTAAGAACTCGTGGAGCAGTAAGGTCCACTAACGTTACTCGTTTATGCATTTCACTTCCCAGACGTGTGAAGCGCAACGATCTAGGAGTCTTTTTGAATAGTACTAATTACTTGTTTATGCCGAGAACATAACTTCGATTGTCTCCGTTTATGTTTGTTCCATTACATGCTATTCATTTCCTATCGAATGTTTCTTAGGGTAACTCGTAAGAGGTAAGATCGTTTGTCTTTGTCTCATAAAATGGGTGCGCATGCGCCTCTTGCAGACTCTCGAACGGCGGGGAAGTGAAGTCCAAAAACGAGGAACCGTAATGGACCTTCCCCCACCACCAACCAAAAAACAGCCGAGCTTTCCGACCTTTTTCTTCTTCTTTCCCTTATGGTTATAACCCCTTCGTATCTAAGTACGGAGTAAGTACAACTGAAATGTAATAGACCTGGAGCGTATTCCGAAAATGACTGGCAGTTCTGTTTTTCCATAATTTACATAACGCAAACTACAGGAAACCAGTACTGTCAGTCAACTTCTGAATACGCACCCGGAACACTCATCCCCACGGCGCGGGGTGCGCAGGGAGAGATAGCTCAGTCGTGTATCTTTGTTTCTTTCTGTACAGTCGGGTGCAAACGTTGAGACTCGTTTTGTAAATAACGGACGGATTTCTTGGGTCCATGACGCGTAATTTGTAAAAACTTGTAAATATATTAACTTTTTCACTCGACTGTACAGACAGAAACAGAGATACTCGACTGAGCTATTTCCCTCGGCTCGCGAATTTGCTGCCCCCACCACGGGAGTGAGCTTTTCTACAGTTCTTGTCCACAATGGTAAGTACCAACTTCCCGACTTGTAAAACCGTGGTTTCGACTCTTTTCCCGTGCTGCCCCGTAAAAAGCGAACCGAGAACCGCTAGTTCGCGTCTGCGATAGACAGATGTCTCGTATGCTGTAGCAGAGCGCGGTATACTTAAATTCATACAGGGAACTGTATGTGCCTCAATGTCATATTTAATTGCTGGTGATGTACCCTGATGTACCCAGTAATTTTATCGATAGCTTTTATATGCAACGAGTAAACTATTTTCGCAGCATTTTCGCCAATGAAATAAACATCACATTACCGTATTATAACAGATGATAATAGATCGATCAACGCGAATAAAATGATAGAGAATATATCTACTCACATAGGCTGGTTTTGTATTATCCGTATTATCACATGAACCGGTACAACGGATATGTGAATAACGGTCGTGCGGGACCGTCGCTGATTGCTACTAGAACGAGTTCTGCACGAAATATTTTACCCCCGATTTCGGCGAATGTATTTCTCTTGCGGTGATCTTATCGAACCGATTGTGATCTGATCCGAGTTCTATGGATGTAGAATCCCAGTTGGAATTAACCATAACCTACAAATCTCAAAGACTTCTGGAGATTTCATTGGGGGTCAAGTAATATGCCGTCATATCCCACGTGCATGGATAGTGTTATGTGATTCATGAGATGGGATCATATCGAGTAGTTTCTACCAAGATTTCACGATTCCTTAGTAGCCGGAACGGTCGCTATGCATTGCCATTCTTATTACTTGTCGTTGGTGGCTCGTTTGGATTAAAAAAATTTACGGAAATAAGGTACACCTCAACTCTTGTCGATCTATCATCACGAATACTAGCATTCA
Organism: Arge pagana; assembly: GCA_963969455.1. NCBI lineage: Eukaryota > Metazoa > Arthropoda > Insecta > Hymenoptera > Argidae > Arge > Arge pagana. The sequence goes on along the minus strand of OZ018309.1, from coordinate 19,906,669 downwards.
TTGTTTTACGAAATCACTATGTCACTGACGCATGCAAAAGATTATGATAACTTCGAGTATAATCTCAGATCAATTTCTGAATTAACGAATGATTTTGGATAATTAAATTGATTATAACTACAGTTTCTATACCTTGGTTTGATATGTATTCATAGGTATACCTATGGGAATAAAGTAACAATTTATGATAAGGCAAAGGAAGCCGGTGTTGATATGACAAAACCTGGCACGGTTACACTAGACACTGTGTATGAATCTGTCAAAGATGTAAGAACGTTTGAATGTTGCTATTCTTTTAATGAATTTATTTTGAATAATGACATATTATCTCTTAGCTTGATATCGACAATTGGGAAAACAAGCGTGGCCCGAGACCCTGGGAGAATGAGAATGAACAATGATTTTTTCTCAGTACCGCTTCGAATCTAACAGATACGAGTCAGTATAGATAATAGTACATTTTCAAATTTATTCAACGATATTTATTACAGCTCTATCGTTCAAATGATTTGTGATAATGTAAAAATAAATAGAATAAAATGTAGAACTGTTCTTTGTACGTAGCTAAAAAACTACGAAAACGTTAGATTTATTATATATTCATCTGTTATTTTAGTAAAAGTACAATGAGATTTGTAAATAAATGTAGCGAAAAATAGTCCACGTTGCTATTCCTTAGTCACTTTACCCTCAGTCTAACTTGACGTTGTATTATTTTAGATAGGATTATTTGTAATAATTGAGTGTGCTTTACTTTATCTTCTGTCCAAGAAATCATACATGATTAAGGCCAGAAATTCTTTTCTAATGGAAAATTATGCAAATTCTGTTAGGTCAAAATAATGTGACATTTATATTTCTTTAATACGCAATCAACGTAATTTTTGCAACGACGAATGGTAGGTCTGAAAACTATAATTTTCAAGTATGTTTTGTTAAAACAGTCAGGTCAACGATAACCATTTTTCAGAATTATTATAATTGCATAAAAAACGAAGTTCGGATCCATCACACCTGTTGTCTGATGACAAATGGGAAGTCTTAGAATAAATATGTATGTAGAAACATTGCACAATTCTGATATTAGTTCAAGTAACGATGAAAAGTATTTCGTATGATTTCCATGACCTTCACTCGTCATTTTTATGCACTGTTGTGTGCATTGGAAATATTTAACCATTCACTGTTCTTTTTTTTTCACTTAAAATTGATACAATTTCGAAAATTTTCATACATTGGGCTGGATGTACTACATATCTAAGTCGTATGCGCATGCATGTACAATTTTACACACATTCATCTCAGGCTATATGTATAATACGAAAATAATGATATTTTTGTCGAGAAATTATGAGTAATTGGGGTTTCGAATGTACAATATGATATTTCAATGTGAAATAATTTGGAAAAAATAATTTTCCATGCTTCATATTCACTGTCTCACGTATTCATTTTTCAGGCTTACTTTTCGGTTTCAAATTTTTGGACACAAATTTATGGTTCTAAGTACATGACATATTTTTATCCGATACGATGATCATCATAGAGATTTTATTTGGACAAACATTAATTGAAATCTATCAACTTGCAAAAGTATCGTAAATGATATAAAAACTATACACGTTAAATTAATTTTAGACAAAACTATAACTGCTTCTCGAATCAGATTTTAAAAATCATAATATAAATTATCTGCAGCATTATCCATACGAATGGCTTGGAATTCATCGATATTTCGAATCAAAAATACATGGAGATAACTTTTCGTACATGCGAATATTTAGTTACAGTCATATTGAACTAGATTTTGCGATAGAACTTTCATCTGGTGAAAACAAGCGGTATACAACTGAAATCAACGTTACGTAACTCTGAATCAGTTACCAGTGCAGAAATGTGTTGTCTTTACAGTGAAAATTGTCTGTGGAACGAATGATCATTATTTTCAGAACAAAACTGCTTGAAAATCCTAAAAAATATCATATTATGCAAGAAAATCGTCAGTTGGTCGTGGAAAGGGTTTGCAATTGATGTTGATAAAGAAAATCCTGAGAACTGAATACATAGATTTATACAGATAAAATTATGTTCGTATAACTTTCAGTTGTTCATTCCCAAAAATACTAGTTTTTGATTGCATCGAAACCACAACTTCAGACCCGTAATGAGTTTTACAAAAAATACTGGATATGTGGTATTGTGTAAGCATCATCTTTGCTGAGTTGATGTCAACAAAAATACCTATTGACCATCGAATATTACAAAAATTTTGAATAAACCTACTGAAATCCAGTACCAAATGAACTTCAGTACTATTTTTATGATGACATAGGTGTTTCAAAGAATTGGATGTCATTGGCGTAATAAACGGAAATAACAGTCGTTAAATCTTGGATAGATACCATGTCCCGGTTATTGTAGTAATAAAGAAAAAAAAAAAGAAGTCGAAGTATTCAGAAAGTCTATGAGGCACCGGTATCTACGCTATCTTCATCCCATTCATCAGCTATGGTATCAGTTTTTTTATTTGCTTGTTCTTTGCTTTCTTTTATTGTCATTTCACTAGTATTTTGTTGAACATTTTCGTCTTCCACGATCATTACAGATTCTTGTAACGACTCGTGATCTTCGTTGTGCTGTTCCTGTGATTGTTCTTCTTGGTACTCAAGTATTTCCGTTTCTTCTTCTACGTATTGGATCTCTTCCTCAACTTGGTGTTGTTCGTGGCCGTCTTCTTCGACACTGGTACCTCCTTCCTTCAATAACGATTCCCTTTGATTTTCGGGTTGATCTACAGGCATTTGAGAATTATTCTCCGCATCTTCCGTCTCTTCCTCTTCTCCTTGAGTTTCCTCGACTTCTTCTAGTTCCTCTACTTCTTCTACTTCCTTAACTTCTACTTCTTCTACTTCCTCTTCTACTTCTTCCACCTCCTCTACTACTTCTTCTACTATTTCTTCTGTTTCTTGATTTGTGTCTGTAGATTCTGCGACTTGGTAACCCTGTTGACTGCCTTCTTCATTTTCGTGAACATACACGATCATACCACCTTCGTCGCCTTGCATGACTATCTGCTCATTGACAGCCACATTCAATTGATGTACCGTTTGTTGATGTTCTCCGACTTCTTGCGATTGGTATGCTGTATTATCAATAAGCATAACCATTTGTTCTCCTCCGCCTACTTCTTGACCATTATATGTTAAACTGTGCATGCTACTGGGTATGTGTATCTCTGGTACAATGAATTCCGTTTGATTTGCGGAGATTACTTCTTGATCTTGCGTTGCTATTGGATCACCAACACCAAGCGATGCTGCGATTCCACTAGCAACATGGCTAAGCGCTTCTGCTTCAGATGAGGGTTCCAATGGAATGGTTTCGGTAGGTTCAGATTCTGTGTTTCGCGTTAATTCTTTGTGCGCATAATCCAGATGCACTTGCAAATTTGATGCGCGTACAAATTGCTTACCACAATGTTGGCATCGATAAGTCTTCTCTGTTGATTCAGGACCATTTCCATGACCTGTATTGATTTCATGGGTACTTAATTCTACCACGTCGCTGAACGTTTCTGAACACTGCAAACATTGAAATTCTTCAGATGCTGAAGAGTGGAGACGAGAAGTCGGCCGGTGTTTGTGATTAATTTGATGACGAACGAGAAGATTCTCAGAAAGTGCCACGTAGGAGCATGCTTGACATTTCGGAAAACTCATACTCTTCGGTGGCGGTACATTGTGTTTCGTATAAAGGTGGTACATTAGAATATTTCGTTTCGTGGCTTTGTAGCCGCAGTGTTCACACACCCTCGGATCGAATTTTTCCTCGTGCACATCTTGCATGTGCCTTCTATACATGTAGTACGTTGGATATTCTTCTTCGAGGTCACACTTGGTGCATTTCCATGGTCCGGTTTCTGCTCCGTCTCCGCCACCAGATTTAGATTCATCCATGTTCTCGCTGTTTGCCACGTCACCCAGCAGATGATCAGATTTTAGTACAACGTAAGAAACCTTTGTTTTTGCAGGAACAGTAGATTCCGGTGACTTGGCTTCTTTTTGCATGATTTTTAATCGTATGTTTTTATTGTTCTTCACTAATTGAGGATATTTTTTCAAAACCTCTCTAATTATCTTTGCATGATTTGTTATAGCATCAGCAGAGTTCAGAGGTGATGTAGTACTTTTTGACTTTTCTACGTTCTCTTTCTCTTCGAGATCAAACCTTACCCGTTTGGATGGAGATGATTGAGTTTCTTGAGGTCTCAATATAGACTTGGGTCCGCTCCAATCGTCATCCGAATTATCCCCAACTCCATCTGGTTCTTTGCTTTGATAATCGTCATCCTCATCTTCCGTCGTATCATTTTTAAATTGTTCTACGTCATCTCTCTGGCGTTTGGTTCCACGATTGTCACTGTCATTGGAATCACCGTACGATGTGGGAGCTTTCACAATGGGCTTTGTATTGTATGTTATGTCATCGAATGATGAAAAAACTCCAAGTGCAAAGTCCTCAACTTCAGGTAGATCAAATCTAGAAGGTCCAGGATTGCTAGTCACAGATTTGGTACTACTCGATTTGCTGTGATAAGTCCCCATATCATAGCTGGGTAATGGATTACTTGGCCCCGAGTCCAACTTCCTTTTCCAAATTGGAAGTCTGAATCAAAAAACGCACGAGTTACAGCCCAAATTAGAATACGAGAACATTGCTAGGACAAACTGTGATTTTTGCATCATTGAAACGACAAATAAAGTAACTAAGAGAACAGAGATAAAAAACGTGTGGAAGTAGTATAAATACGAGTCATGTTAATCATTCTAGAAATCTACACTCACTTTCGTCCTGGTAATGGTTGTGATGATAAAACGGATATTTGACTAGAACCAGTCAGAATCTTTCTACTCGTAACAACCGGTTTTCCTGTAGTGATAACTGGTTGAGGATTGGGTTTCGATTTTGCTGGCGGTGTTGTTTGCAAGGCACTTGTATTGAATTGTGCATCCAGTAATTTCGTTAAAACGGTCATATTCATATTTTGTGCTGTACGATACAGCGCATTCTGTTCAGAAGTCCAATATTCCAGTGTTCCAGTATACATGAAACTGTACGAAAATTACAATTGAAGTAAAGTTGGTAAGCTATAAGGTAGCACGATGATATACCTGATAATTGACTTGACACATTCGTATGGCATATCAGGTGGCATGACAAGAATTCCGTCGTAATGTTCATCCTTTTCTTTTTGCTGCCGCTCAAGTTGTGTGAAGTAATCGGTGCACGTTGTGATCACTAACCGATGAGCCTATTTACAATGATTTATTGTAGTTCAAGCCAAAATAAGATGTTCCAGTATTGCCACAGCATAATATAATATATTATATTAACATCGATAACTTTGCAATTTATGCAGGAAATTATATTGGATTCCAGGTATTTTAATTACGTACAACTATGCACCATGCCAAGTACCTGGACAGTTATATCGCTGGTCGGAAACTTAATGGTTAGGTCGAGTAGTTCTTCATCAAAATAAAGTTGCTGTAGTCGTTGAAGGAAAAATGTTCCCCAATTGTCCACTTTCACTTGTTTCAACCCCCGAGTCGGGAGCTGCTTCAGTTGATTCGACCCTGTCTGCATTTTTTGCTGTCTAGGACACATGAAGTACATATATATAATAAGTTTTATGCTTTGGATTCGAGCATGCATCAGAAAGTCTTTGACAAATATCAATTCGTTTAAGCGACATCGACGAATAAAATGATTATACGAGTTAACAAATAAGATTCACGAGTAATAACAGGAATATTGTCAGTTTGAAGAATCAGATCACGATCTTATAGAAGGAATAGAGCACAGATAATTGTTAAGAACATCTCGAGTACGTTGAAGACAGCCAACTTGAAAATTAGCGAGTCATTCGGGATATCATTGATGTCCATGGTATCGATAGAAACAATAATAAACACGTACACAACGAACAATCCGATTAAACTAATTCTCCAAAAATCCCAAACACTAAAATACTCTAATGCACACTTTCACTATACTATTTTGTGGTACAATTACGTTACGATAGCTGATTTTCATCAGCAGCGCTGTCATCAAAACAGCTTCCTGAATGATAGTTGTTAATGAATTTTACTTACAAATCTACAGGTGGAAATAAGTTTGACAACGCTATTCCAAGCAATAAGATCCTTATCAGAAACACAAGAATGCATCCGCATAGTGACAAATGTAGTGCTTTGATAACACAATATATAGGTATGGTAGATCGACGCCACAGGCTGTTAGACTCTGAATATTTGGTTAGCTACCAAAGTGCTATCCGTTGAATATTACCTACGTGTATATTAGTTCTGAATAAGTGCAACCGATTAACCTAATCTGGCCTAATCTATGGCAAGCGAGATTCGAGACAATCCCGTATCATGTACAGAACGAAGACGTGTAGTGGTCAAGTGGACGCGCTTGATCAATCCATTTTCTGCGCCAGTTAAGAAGCTTTCGGTAAATCCTGGACCGTTTGACGGAACATTCAATTCCTCCAGCTAAACACCGAAGCCGGAACATTCTTTAGCGTTCAAACGCACGTACCTTTTTAACAGAATTGTGGCAAATCTCCGGTCAGCTCCATCTCTTACAAATTTGCTCAGTAGACGACTGATATCGAGCTGTTCAATATCATCCGTGACCCACAGATGGCGCCGTTCCCGTATACTTTTTGTAATACAACGCCGGAAATTTCGAATAATCTCCGTTCTCTCTCTCGTGCGATGATATATCCGACGATTTTCGGTGGAATTTGATTTTTTTATTTCTATGATAGAAAAGTTTTGACCGGTCATCAGTTCAGCAGTTCCACGTTAACGATGATCCGTTGAAGGACTACAGATCATAAATAAGTCATTGAACTTGGCCTTTCGGCTTCGATATTGTAGATATACACGATTACACGTTGTATGCATTCGTTCGGTGTTATTACTTTCTTTCCCCTATTACTTCCATTCAGGCTCAAATAGTACTCCATACAGAAATTTCAACTCGTAAGAAAGAATCAATGATATCGTGAGGAAAATCGCTTATCAGTGTGAAGATGAAAAAGGGTTTAAGTATGCCTGAAAGTCACGGAGCCTTGGAATGGTTCATAGCTCGGTGAATTGCAGGTGGCGTCAAGATCGACCCGGCCCATCTTACGACGATCAGTTTCCAAACAACAAATTACTTTCGAATGATGTTGATGGGGAGAATAAGACATAATTGTTACATGCCAATCATTGGGTATTTTCTTGATTGTAGTAGTCAATTTGTCAACTTGATATAAGTGATTCTTATTTCACATGCTACGCGACGCATCGGTGTTGCGCATGCGCAGAAGGCACGAGCATTTGGCGCTTCGCGACCTGATGTAATTCGCGCATCTACGCTATACGTCTCGAAGATTCCCGAGTTGTGCCGAGTCTTTCCGGTCTTAGGCGAGTGATGGCGCGTCTAATGTTTTATAACCTGTAACGCGTGTGAAGCGTCAAATTGTCAACAAGTTGGGATATCGAGCTGTACGTCGAAACATTTGTCGAGAAATGCCGCCGAAATGTAAATTTCAAGAAGGTTGGTCGATCACAACAATGTCGCTTGGAAATCGTTATTAGATTGTGTTATTATATAGTTTAATTTTAGGTGAGAAAGTTTTATGCTTTCACGGCCCGTTGATATATGAAGCCAAATGTCTCAAATCGTCAATTACCAAGGAGAAACAAATCAAATATCTGATACATTACGCAGGATGGAACAAAAAGTAAGCACGTAGCACGACGTAGCTTATCGCTTAATACTTAGACCATAACATGTTATTTGTTGATACCAATCTTATATGAAAATATCTAACTAGTTCTTACTTTTATCACCAGTTGGGACGAATGGGTTCCGGAGAGTCGTGTTTTGAAATACAATGAATCTAACGTGCAGAAACAACGAGAGGTTCAGCGTGCTCATTCGACCCAACAACCTTCTAATAAAGGAAAAAAAGCAGGCACAACATCGAAAGCACAAGGCCGAAGAAGTGAAAGCGGTCGAGATAAAGACAATGAGAGCAGAGCGAGTACTCCTGTCGCCACTGCCGAAAAAATTGGTGGTCGTTCTACGAAATCAACTGGCGGTGGTGCTACTCCATCATCGTCTCATGATTCATCGTCCGACGCCCCGCGCAAAAAGCGCAGGTATTCAAATGGTTTCCATATGTTGACGAAAAACATTTCATAATAATCGAGCGTATGATTCGTTTTATGAGCTACTGTTGATATATTGCAGTAGAGTTGATCCCTCCGTTGAGACAGAAGAGCAATTCTTAACTAAAGTTGAAGTGAAGGTGAAGATGCCAGACGAATTGAAACCATGGCTGGTCGATGATTGGGATGCGATTAGTAGACAACGCAAGTTAGCGATCCTCCCTGCGAGAAATACAGTTGATGGAATTTTAGATGATTATGTGAAATTCAAAACATCGAGTAAAACCAATAATCCTAATAAGTATGGTATTTTTGTTGTTGATTAACGCGCGAGTTTTTGCAGGAAATTCTAATAGCAATTGCTTTAAATAATGGTTTTTCTCGCAGAGAAAGTGCTGTACTCGAGGTAACCAAGGGCTTGCGCGAATATTTCAACGTGATGTTGGGAACACAATTATTGTACAGATGGGAGCGACAGCAGTACAGCGAAATCATGGCTGAGCATCCTGAGAGCTCGCCTAGTCAAATTTATGGGTCGTTTCACTTACTCAGACTATTTGGTATGCGTGGAATCGAATTATATCCTGTCGTTACACTGCCAAGAACGTCTCGTGTTTATCTAATAATCGGACTAATTTAAATCTATTGTTTTCAGTGAAACTCGGTAGCATGTTGTCCTACACGCCACTGGACGAAAGAAGCATTCAACTGCTGTTAGCTCACATCCATGATTTTTTGAGATATTTACAAAAAAATAGCAGCGATTTATTCAGTCTTCAGGATTACGGTGCAGCTTCACCGGAATATCATCGTAAATGCAGTTAAATCCGGACACCCCACGTCTGGTATTCCCCATCAGTAAATCAATCTATAACGAACTTTCATAGATTAAACGCATCATCGTTCCTGTATTCCGGAGTCAGTGTCCATAAAATTATAAATACACCGCAATTTAGTTTATGCACCTATCACCATTGAATTTCAGCTCATGTACCGAACGAATTTCAAATGACTAATAAACAACCTAGAAAAACCATCTGTCACAGGCATTTTCAAATGAAATAAGATCTCGACAACCGCAGTTTTGCAATAATTCATAAGAGGGAAGACATATTTTCAAAAGACAGCTCAAGACTCAATCTTCGTTTTAACTTTTGGCTCGAGAGAGTAGTTCATGGCAACTCGTTCAAACGGGAATTCCGTTCTTGTCGCATTTTTTTCTATTGTCTACCTTATCCATGTTCATTCATGGCTGAACAAATTTTAATACTCATTAAACACCCAACCGAAGATACTCCTGACCTTTGAAATAATATTTTAGATTATTTGATCCGAAATTATTGCAAAACAGAAATAGTAATTGCAAATGTTATATAAAAAAAAAAAAAAAAAAAAACCTTTAATCCCGACCGAGTTATCATCCCGACGCGCGATACGTTGCTTATATCGAGATTTCCACAAAGTTTCCAACATGCTCGTCCGATGGCAGCAGTAATTATATTTCCAAATATTTGAAATCCAAGTAGTATTCGATGGTATTTGGGTCTTCGAATTTTCCCCATGAGAATCCACTTATAATTTTAATCAAATTACGTAATAGCGTATGAGAATCAAACGATACACGACATCCGGTTTATCCTGAAAATTTGAATGGTTCAAATTATGCCGATGTGTCGAAGTAATTTTTCAAAATAAAAATTCGTTTCATCTTCCTTTGCTATTGGTACGAATTTTTAATTTACTCGTACGCGAGTTACGATTGGTTCGGAACGGGCAAGGTGATAAAAATAAAATAAGTTCGGTCCGTTGGTACAAACAGAAGAGGCGAGATATACATTTCTACCAGCCAGTTCTATTTTCGAACTGCGGATCCGTGCATTTGCCTCAGAATTGTCGTGAGGCAAGTTTTTCGAGAATTCACGAATAGCCGGAGAACCAGAATTTCCTCTATCAGCGGATAAAACCATTAGATAACAATGAAAAATATGTATTTGTTCGAGATATCCTCGTTATTCCAGCAACAAGTCGTTACAAATAATCGAAACAACATCACTACGCCGATTACGCCGAAAGCTTATTCAGCTGTTCTCTGCCCTAGAAACCTGTTGTATTTATAACGTCTCTCGTAAATATGAAGGAACTCCCAGAATATGGATTCAAAATCGTTGTTTTTACGCAGCTACGTAAAGTTCTTCCATTAATTGCTCGTAGTTCCATTGGTTTTCGAATTCTTACATGAAATAACTGGAATAAGGGTCGAAAATGGAATTGAAGTATAAAATAGATGCAAAAAGCCTACAAGAAAAATATACGAAAACAGTTACGCAGCATAACAAGTATTTTTTTCGAAACTAGCGGAACAGAATTCCGAAAAAATAAAGTGTCTGGCGGACATCCGCGTGAAATCGGAGAGCTATATTTAAGCTAAAATAATAGAACGTCGCACTCGAACTTTCCCAGATTTTGGGTAGTCTAGTAGCTACCGCCCTCTTTTAGACTTGATTTTGACGAGAAACGAGATGAGAAAAAAAATGAAATGTCTGAAGATTATTATGAATTTTTTACTAATTTTCGAATTAACGAATTATTCGAATTTTATGCTTTAAATATTAATTTCATTAGGTTGCGTTCATTCTAAATTTTTACGTAAAAAAATCAAGTGCGAAGCTGTTTCTGTTTTTTTTTTGGGCGAAATTTTGTGTTTAATTAATTATTAAATTGTTTGCAGCTTTATTTAATGATTTATACATAGTAGTTATTTCACCTATTCGTATTACTTATTTAACCACCAAATGAGTTATTTGAAACAATTTGAGTAATTTAAACTAATAATTCGATTAGATTCGAACGCTATTCGCACATCCCTAATTTTTTCTCAATACGTTCGTCGTTCATTGCTTAGTTTATTCGCGATGCTAATAATTGATTTCATTCATATATGGATAAATATTCAACGCATCCTCGTATCAACACGTGTCTCCGTTCAATGTCCGTGGTTAGCTAAGAAATGAAATCGATTGTTGTGATTCGTCAGATTTTAGGGCAATCCTCTTCGAATCGAGGCAGTTTTATAGCCACGGTAGGAATCGTTTGATTCTTTCTATAAGTCTGGCTCCGAAAGGAGGCTGCGACGATATACCTCCACAGGTTTGATATGACTCACGGCAGTACCAGCGACTACGTACTAATAGTCTTTTGAACAAGTAGGACACCGGCCTTGCGAGGGAACAGAATTTTGTCGAGATACTACCAACTATCAACTATTATCCACGACGGATTAGGTAAATGCATATTCGGCCAATATACGACGTAACCCGCGGAGGTCTAGTGCCTATTACAGACATGTCCTCGCTCGCTTTTCACGACTTTGTCAATCGCGTGTACGGCGATCGAAAATAATTATTACGGAAATTTATGAGCAGCCGTTGTAACAAAAGTCCCGTTACGGTTCGTGAAAAAAAAGAACAAACTAGCAACATCCTCGTCCCAGCAGGACACATGTTTTTGATCGCGATGTTGCGAAATCGATTGACGTTCGATCCGAATGCTATTTGATGGATTATTGCCCCGTTTACAGGAATAGACGTGAGCGTATCGCTTTACCTCCAGGTATTCATCGCGGAATTACGACGGTCAAATATGGTGACTTCTTGCTACGTAAATTGCGGGAAATCCCGGTAATGACCACTAAAACATCGGTCAGCACTTTCATGTTCGTGGCCACTGATTTGTCGCGGTGCGACTGTCGTTTTTCGCTCACATTCTTGATTATGCATGGGTTATTAATTGACCTAAAATGCAATTTGTTTATCCTCGTATGCGCGATATGTTTAATTTGCTTGCTTCGCAGTGTTACGGCATTTTTATTACGCGTGGCACTGAAATTCTTGGACGATGATTGCAGAGTGCCAATGCAATAAAAATCAGCAATGATTGTGAGTGGAAATTTTTGCTTCGCTGACACACGAAAAATAACGTAAATACGAACGTCGAACGCACCGATCTCAGCATCTCGAGAACTTGCCCGAATATGAGTCAAGGCTACCATCGAGGGACCTTACCCAGTTCTCCATATATGGTGACCAACTGACCGGCTCATGGTTCGAGCTTGCGTATACGCAATTACACACGCGGCACCCACACTGTCGCAATTCTTAATCGAGATTCGTTATGACCTATCGAATAAATCATACGAAATATGCTGTCAAAACGAGTTTCGCAATTACTAGGCATCTAATTATGCACGTTTATTTGTCGAATATCCACGATGCATCTCTTCAACAGCTTCGTGAGAATTCTTCTCATCCCAGTTTCACCAGGCATACCTAGGGCATAAAATAATAACACTGGTAAAAATGCTTTTGATTACGACCAGATTTCTCCGGAATCTTCACGCGAACGTAATTTTCTTCCAGCAAAGAACGTCGACGCCGTACCTCTTCACTTTCCGCTGATACAGATCGAGCATTTCTCGAGTAGAGAACTTCTGGATAAAAAAAATTTAAAACTGTTATTGAATTAAAATAAATTCAAAATCCAAATTCAAATTCACATCTCCATTTAAGGTAGTATTCTAGTCTAGAGGCGGTATTTCTGGACGTTTTTCATAATTTGATTAAAAAAATAATACATTTTTACCATTCATTCTTCTACCAGATATTCACCAATGTTTTATAGATAAACAAAAAAAAATGTAAAAAAAATCGAAAAGTGATTGGCCGGTAAAATGGGGGTAGAGAAAACATGGTGCTTCCTGATTGACTCGATTCCAACCCTTCTAGTTATCTTAAAAAAAAAGATCCTTAATCAGTGAGGATATCGTTATAGGGCCTATCCCAGGAAAAAACCAAAAAATTCGCAAAATGGGCATCGATTGAAAAAAAAGGCATTATTTGCCTTTTTTTCGCAGTTTTGAATTTTTCAAAAATAGTAAAAAACTAAATTTGGAAATGAAGCTGATCAAAACCGCATTTAAAGATTTGAGCAAAGTTTCGACTGGTTTAGGTACCGCGTCAGTAAAATAGCTACAACTTCATGGATAAGTGAAATTTTTAAAATTCCTTTACAGGATGTAAACTTGCACAAAATCGATTTTTTCAAATTCTACACCAGAATACGCCCCTAGGCGTTATTTCATAGTTCTACTCCGCGATAGTTACATACACCATCCTGTAAGTATACGTGGTAAAAAAGACAATCGCGATTCAGAACTCTGCGAAGATCTTTGCGAAGATTTGAGTCTTCGGTGTGAAAATGTTTTCACTTTCAGGCATTGAAAGCCAATTAACGAGACCATCAGATTAATTATTATAACAGACAGTTTTCTCACATTACTACCGCAACAGCGAGAGTAACGTATCGCGGAAATAAAAGGAATTGGCTTTTCATTGAAAAACAAAATCCAACGAGATCTACGCTTTCGATCGTTTCTCTAACACAAAGATATGGAAGATTCCACAACTTGTGACATGTTCGTCGCATTTTTCGTGCACTCGTCTCTCCGTTACTGCGAACGGATCTCGATCTGGGCAGCGTTGGTCTGAACGCTTTCAGACTGTCAGGTCTATCGTTTCTTATTGCTAGAGTGTCAGTATTCGCGCTTGTGTGGGAAATGGTAGCGACTTTGCAGTTGCCTATAGTAGGGGGTGGTAACCGCCGACGTGTTTTTTGAGCCGTCCACCAGGAGCGCCTGAAGAAGGGAGCTCTTGATGAGGTTGCCGCACGCCAGTCGTTACTTGACTCGCAACTCTAACACTCGTCAGTCGACGAATCTATGTAAGTACCGAGAATTCAATTGTTATTACTAACAAAAGCGCTCTCGCATCGTATCTCGACTTACAATTAATCCTCAACGGAAACGCGTGTTACATCGCGAGACGTTCGATCGTAATTATCGTCGGCGAAGAGTAAAAAATCGTCAAATTTCTTATCGTATGTCAGACCTCGCGCGTCGATCATTCAAATTTGTTAAAGAAAAACATAATAACATTTACGACGATTCGTGACGAGTAATATTATTACCTCTGTCACTTGTCGATCGGCGGAACGATTGGTAGACAAGTTTCCAACTGTACAAGAGAAGCGGGTGTCAATTTTTAATTAAGAAAACGACCAGCCGTCGTGTTTTAGATTGTCTTTAACGGGTAGAGGATGGGCCGATTGTTTTTATTATGTCTAGTCGAACAACGCGTAATGTGCGACACAACGATATCGACAATAACAAGCGATCGGTACGGAAGACGATTGAAATACTTATATTCGAGTTCAGACGTCTTAGCAGAATCGATGTACAAATATCGACGTAATGTTTTGCATCGTGACGCGAAATCCCAACAGACTTGGAAAACACAATCGCGCGGAGGGAAAAATTCGAATTGCGACCGTTTTTTAATCTCGAAAAACGAGTAACGTGGTCGAGGTGCTAGAAAAAAGTTGTGGAGTCTCCGTCAAGCTGTGCGAAATCATTCTTATTGTTAGTTATGTTTGGAAACTGAGGAATGCGAAAAACACCTGTGAGTATTTGCGGAAAATAGGAGCCAAAAAAATCCGTTTCGCGTTTTGTATTACAGTTTGATCGCGCGTGACGAAATATTCGGACTTGAATCGGTTCAAATTTTTCTCAATTCTCGAAAACAGACGTTCGTTGTTTCGAGAGAGTTCGCGGAGCGGGTGGAAATTTCGAGGAGACGCGGGTCGCGAAACTCGTGATATAGGTCGTTAACGAGGTGGGTAGTCGGAGCTGGGGAAGAAATCGCGAGGTAACAGGACACCGTCTTCGGGACGTCGACGCCAACGCCGATGCTGATGTCGTCGTTGACGACGTTCGTTCCGCCGTAACCCGAAAAGGCCCGCGAAGTCTCGCGACGTTCCCCTGTCCCTACCACGCCCCTGCGCGTAAAAATAACCCCTCTCATCTCGTTTCAAGCTGCGAACGATTTCGACCGTTCGGGATTTGCTGCGAGCTTCGAAAAATCTTTTCACAGATTTCTGATAACTACTAGGAAAATCGCGAGGGCGCCGTTGATATTTGGGAATCGGATCAGCCTCCGATATTAAAGGAAGTGCCGACCCTTCGACGAGATTAGATTTTGTGGGTAATCGACCTCGGGACGGGAACATTCGTATGCTGGAAAAGAAATCCAGACCAGTGACGTTTCATTTGGAATTTTTTCCACTTAATCCGGTCGCGATGGGTCAACGGTTTTTCTTTTTTTGTCTTCTCCTTTTTTCCCTTCTTCAGCACTTTCTCGTCGCGATGAGCCATCGTCGTAGCGGTAAACTGTTTCGGTTGATCAGAACGTGATTCATTATACGATTCATCCGAGACGCTGTATCAAATTTCACGTGAAATTAACACGCGCGCTCTAATCATCGCTGAGAGTGAAATCCACAACGTTCGCGGTCTCGTGACTACTTAGTCGTTGCGTTATCGCGCTTGTTGAGAATTCGTCGTATTTCTTCTTTGCGATGACGTCGAGGGCGGAATGCTCGGAATGTATCCTCTGTCATGAACAATGGCTCGTTCTTCGCTGTATTCAATCTCTTGTGAACCGTGTCGATACGTGCGGACTTATGTACGTACACGTGAACATTGTTGCTCGTTATGAGTCAGATCTTTGGCCTCATCGCGTCCTCGGTCTGCTCGAAACTGATAAAGTACGAAGAGAGAGAGACAGAGAGAGAGACAGAGAGAGAGAGAGAGAGAGAGAGAGAGAGAGAAAGAGAAAGTGAGAGAGAGTGCGAGTAAGAAAGAGAGAGGGAGGAAGATGTCGAAGAAAACGATTTGTCTGATAATGCGTCCATGACTTTGTAACGTGCCTACGATTTGCAACGTAGACCATACACCGCGAAAAACGTCGTTGTCGTGGAAGCGAACTGAGGAATGCAGACCTGACCTCACTCCCCTCGTTCGACTCGATCATTTCATCCTCACGGAATGTCGCGATTATGGAAAACCGGCGAGCCTTTCTTAGATCCTCTCGACGTAGTCTCTCGTTATATGATCATTGATCAATTGATTAGTTGATAATTAAATCCGTAGGGTCATTCGCGAGATGCGTAGGAATGGAACGTATCTCGCGATGTTTAAAACAATTGGTCTACGTTAACACCAATGTTGGTTTGTCGAAACGATTTCGTTGCTATCCCCGGAGAGTTTTGGCACTAGAAAATTTGAAGCCCTTGAAGCGACGAGAAAGAACCGTCTTACAGTTCGCGTATCATTTGTTATTTCGTCGTTAATTTTGACTGTTATCTTCGGTAGTAATGTCTTCGTTCAATTTGATAGTACATTTCACGTGAAATCTCGACTTTCCGTGAACTTCGGGCAGTCGGATACGATATGGTGGTCTGCTAGGCGTCCCGGCTATTCACAGCCAAGACCTCCCTCTATAAATAGGGTACCTCGTCATTCACTAATTATATCACGATACAAGCGTCGCGGGGGGATAGTACATGGGGATATTTCCGCTCGCTTGCAATCAATTCTTTTTGGCACGAATTCAGATCTTCGGCGATCGAAATTCATCTTTCGCGCGAGATCAAATTCGCTTCGCAGCAACGTTTGGCCATATTTTTCCAATAGAAACGATTCAGCGGTAACGGTATCCGATTTCGGTTCTCGTTGACGATCGCGTGATTAGTTGGAATTAACTTATAACAGCGAGTGATAGATCTGCTCGGGTAATGCAAAACATGATCGACGTTTGAAAGGGTCGATTTATTATTGACGTTGATCCAATTCGCGATGGTGTTGAATGGGCGAGCGAATGACGTCAGGTGTCGAATCGATGTCTTTGTAACATGCAGAGATTTGTAAACCCTACCGTTTTAACACAATCGCGAAGTATACCACCGTCTATAAATTATTTATGACGCGAGTATTATTTCCGAACACCGGGCATAGTGTCGGTTTGCAATAATAATCGACAGCCAATTTTTCACAGTATCAACGGTGATAATAATAATTTCGTCGCGACTATCGTTTCGTTTCATTATTAACTCATTGTCTTCGCGTACGCGAACGAAAACGACAAACTGGAATCATATTCTGTTTATTCCCGTTGCAGATTCTCCTCTTGTTGCAAGGTAAGAAGAAAAATCTACCATCATGGACGCCATCAAGAAGAAGATGCAGGGAATGAAGCTGGAGAAGGACAACGCGATGGACCGCGCGTTGCTCTGCGAACAGCAGGCTCGCGATGCCAACGCGCGTGCCGAGAAGGTAATGTTTTCTTGTCAAAACTGTAACAGGTGTCAGAAGCACGTGGTTTCCCTGTGACATTGAGAAAATATTAGCGCGCGTTCGCAGCGCCTCAAGTGCACGATTTTCAGTCGATGACAGGGAATACTCTTAGGAGACAGAGTTACTACAGCTCTGTCGCTAACTATTCGTGACGAGTCCTGTGCAATTACGTTTATTTTTCCACTACTAGGCAGAGGAAGAGGCTCGTTCCCTGCAGAAAAAGATCCAGACCATTGAAAATGAACTCGACCAGACCCAGGAAGCTCTTATGCAGGTCAACGCTAAGCTGGAAGAGAAGGACAAGGCTCTCCAGAACGTAAGTAGTAGCCAGTCGTTTACTTTCGTGTTCGAAACCCACCGATCGAAGATCGCGATAAGATACCGATCCGTGACATGTCCTTTCGTCGTTACGACGGATTTCCGTCCGTCTTCGCAGTACAGCGGCTTGTCCAGATACAGAAGATGGGGTGTGGTCGAGTCCGTCGTAAATGATGCTATGCGCCTGCCGTCAGGCAATCCGACATACAGCGGCGACCGTTGAAGCATGCTTCGCGGCGTTCCCCAAATAGAAGTAGCTCCGTTTTCACAACTGCGCGAACAACGCGTATTCAACGGACTCGTAGTGTCAACACGTTTTCATGCTGGAACTAAAATTAATTTCCTCTCGGAACGAGCCAACGAGAAATTTGAAGAACAGAGCGATACGGAGTACTTATACGAACGGTTTATCGTTCGAGAGAAAAAAATCATTTGCTTGCCTGACATTTGCGCTTATAACGTTGACACGTACGAAATTTTCGAGTTATGATAAGATCAAGATTTAGTCGAAATTTCGCGAGTACTTGAACGCGAATTCAGCGATATCGAGGCGAGGTGATGTTTGTACTTGTAGGTATATAGAGTACACATAGCCGCGCGTGACATCGTTGCGTGGAAACAAGTTCGGAATGTTTAAATTCGTGGTAGCAACGAGGTTCTAAAATTAGACGCGATATAATCACGTGTTGTATGTACCGTTATGATCGTGACGGGATCATCGCTGTGGTAAGAGCACGTTCGTCAATTCCGCGCAGTTCGATAAGATCCGTCGCTGGCGAAAAAATCTCATCACAATCGCAATACTGCACGTTGTGCCCGTTCGTGATTCGCAGCAATTCGCGGCAGACGTCAATGCGTAGACGTGTTTCGAAACACGTCGCGCGTCGGCGCCACGTTGCCGACCGATGGATATGCAACGCCGTTGCCTCGATGTTGCTCCCGACGTCAGACGTCGCTGGGTGCGCGCGTCTGTTAGGTACGCGATCAACGGCAGTTCCGCCCGACCGCGGCAGCCGGGGGGACGTCTAGTCTAGCGTTAGTTCGCGAAGTTGCCGTATCTTAGCGGGTGGCGCTCCCGTCGCAGTTGTCAAGTCACGCAGGACAGGAAACATGCAGTAGTGACAGCCAAGATGGCGGAGTGGCTTGTGCGGTGGTAGTGTTTATTAGTCGGATGATCCCGCGAATAGAGAACATCAGGGGAGGTTAGGGTAAAATGCACCAGGGTACAGCGTCGACGACGCGGCGTCGCGGGCACCAGCATCATCCTCGGCACGCGACGCGGCGCCGTCTGGACGCATCCAGCAGAGGACCCGCGCAGTGTGGCCCTGCTGGAGTCGCCGAGGATCCAAATAGCGATCTGTCATTGGAGAAGATCTGTTCCAAGGATTCTCGCGTTTTGGAGATACAACGATCGTTAGAAAACGAGGATCGACTCGTTGCCAGCGAAATTCTGGGTCAAACGTTACGCGAGAATCTGGCACCGAATTTAAAGATAAGCAAATTAGACTGCGAGGATAAACAGCTGATCGAGACTTCGACGAAGTCGAGCGTGAAACTGAACTCGCGTACGAACGACGATATTAGCGATGAACATTCCGAAAGCTTGTTCGTCGATTGGCCCGCGCGGTGTGGCCAAGACGATCCGAATTTCGATTACGAGAATGATGAAAAATCGTCGGATTGTTGCAACGACGAGACGGAGTCCGCGAACGTTGAAATATCGAAAGACGAAGATGCGAAGGAGAAAGAGAAAGAAATGAACAAGGGAAGACGTTCGAAAAGTATTTCACGCGGAAAGAGAACCAACGAACGATCCAAGCCCGGAGGACGTGGCTCTCCGAGACAATCGAGAATCGAGGTGGACAAAAGCCCCGAGCCCGAGCACGCGGTCGCGAGGGCACGGGGTGACGGTAACTCGGACGACGAAACATCGAACGTCGAGGAGGATCCGGAATTGGCCGAACTCGCGAAAATGCGATGTCCCAGCGAACGTACCGAGGTGCAAGCCGAAAAAGAAGCCAGAAGACGGAAGAGATGCGCGGATTATCCAGGATTAGCATTTGGCTGTTCCATATTCTCGAGCGACACGATGATGAAATTCAGCTTGATAAAAAACGAGTTGCAAAATATAATGGGAAATCAGCTGAAAAGGGTTAGTATAGTCTCGCGACTGCGAGAAATTGACGAGATCGATTTCTCTTAGCCTAAAAAACAAACAACGAGTGGAAAAAACCGATCGCGCTATTCGTGTTCGTTGTATTAATTATAGAAGAGGAGTCGCGAACTTATTTCTCACACGATCGTTCGCTTTCGCGCGAAGTTTCCTGCAACAGTTTCTTTTTGGTTCGGTCCACATCATCTTGACCCTCCTTCACTGAATACCAGACCGTTGGTATTCTAAAAATATCGCGCGCATACATCGGAACACAGCGACCACCAAACGTACGAACGACTCGGACGACCGACAGCCTTTGCGCGCGGGGGTTGCGTAAGCGCTGCGAATTAATGGCTCGTTCCTCTCACGAGCTGCAAAACGCCCACGAGACTCAGAATTCGGAACATCGGACGTGCTAAATTAAACACGGTTGACCATCGCACGGAGAACGCTAGATGCGCGGCGTTAAATGACGAGAACGCTTCGACGAATTTCAATTGCCGTCTCAACGTCTCGTACCTGACCGTCGCTCCGATACGTTCCAAACTATTCGACCCTTTCGTTTAGGTAGCAAAATAGCCTCCGCGGATTATTACAATACTTCGCAGCGAACCAATGCGATTTCGATCTGTACGAAAAGTACCTCGTGAATATTCAAATGAACGCCGACGACTGCGACTGGCACAGCCTATTGCGATTTGCCAACCGATGTAGTAATAAAACACTGACGATTGACAATACTATAAGTACAGCACGTTCCTACGTAGGTGAAAAATAGATTCTAGAATGAGGATTCAATCTTTGATTTTGGACAAATTATGACCGAATAACCGTTACTGTCGGTCCAACGATAACGATGCAAAGAATATTTAAGACCGTAATCGAAACCTTTAAACTTTGACGGTATTTATTTATCAATCTTGTTATACTGTTAAGCGCGAGATTGTTGCCATTCGTACGATCTCGGGAATTCTCGTCGAATTTGTTTTAAGGCAGACAAATTAATAATCTACACACGTGCATGAAAATGTCGCGGATATTTTTGCAGTTTGGTAACTTCCGTTGAATACTCGGTCCAACTGAAGTTTTCACCTTTTACCAACGTCTTGCTAACGATTTAACGCCAACGAAAAACAATATATTTTCGTTGTTGACGAGTTATGGCAATCGTAGAACCGTTTTTTTCTCTCCG
The DNA here is from genome assembly GCA_963969455.1 of Arge pagana. Taxonomy (NCBI): domain Eukaryota; kingdom Metazoa; phylum Arthropoda; class Insecta; order Hymenoptera; family Argidae; genus Arge; species Arge pagana. Next base: position 19,885,526 of record OZ018309.1, on the reverse strand, counting down.
TGTCGTATTCGATTAGGGGTATGCAATTTTTATGAATTTCGATACAGGTGACCTTCGAAAGAGAAAATCGTTCGTTAGCGTAACCAAACCGGAATAGCTATTGTGCGTCGCTCAAGGAATGTCGTTCGAGCCACATAACTGTCATCACACGAACTGTCATTGATTCTCACGCCTCGTCCGCGTTCTCTCGATACCGCGACTCCCACCACCGCGGTACACGCACGTCACCGTTTGATCCGTAATCTGAAATTGTTCGCGTCATGGAAAGATTAGAAACTGATATTTATCGTTGATTGAACCATATCACCAACAAAATGGTACTTGATGTTTCCCATCGGTACGAACATCGCGAGGTACGCGCATCAAAAGTCAAGCTGCGAATAGGATAACGAAGTATTGTGGGGAAAGCAGGCAGATTGAGCTCATGTCCATGTACGGTCATGTCTTGGCCAGACGTGGAAGTCTCAGAGAGTTAGTCATCACGAAGCGAAGATCGTCATTTTTAAACTTTTTTTTTTCTCAAAGAATCTAATAGCGTTGGAATTTACTACGTTCCGATGAAATCGAACCTTTATAGTATTGTATACAAACAACGTTCTACGCCCTTATTTTCGTGCTAATTCAATGAAAAATGCTGTTGTGCCTCGTTAAAAAACCGAAGCAATCGTCTTAAATCAATCTGTAAGCTAATGTTTCCAGTCGTAAGTTAATTCTCAATTACGCCTGTGTGTACCTACACACGTAACGCGCTAGCGTCTTCCCGGTGGCATGCTCGTCGCGTTGCAATGTAATACGCTGTAGTTCCGGTCATAAAAATGTTCAATTAATGAAATACGACAATTGGTCTCGCGACGAAACGGTATTATTTCGGTCGAGAAATGTTCTTTATTAGCATAAATCACAAGCGTTTCACGGAATCTAGCAATGAGATTTATACCCGCGTCGACCAACGGGCAACGTAACCTCTGCGTACCGTCGACGAACAACGAAAGTTGGGCCGATCCAATTACGATTGGTTCGATTCGAATTGATTGTTACGTAACGCGCGTTACAACTTATTCGATCGGAATGAACGGATCGCGACATATTGTCATAATTTCGTAAGCGCGACCGGACAATAGTCGGGTTGTTTGAATGGCAGAAGGTGAAGTGGCGGGCGCGGTATTTCCGGAACTGTCGGTTACCCCTGGTGTATCCGATCGGCGTAGGAAGGAATTCTCGTAACTTATGAGAAAAACTCGCGGCATCGTTGCATTACGATTCAACGATAATTACTGCACGAACAATGTGGCGCGGTTTGATTATTCGTTCGCAAATTTTCATCGAATGGTCGGTCGATCATCCCGTAGCAGGGTTTACTTGCGAAGGTACACGAAGTTGAGGGGAACTATTTCTCCATGGCGCATCGCGCATGCGCGCGATCCAGCGCCAGCCATCTTGCCATTGCCAGCAGCCAGTGGTCGTGCGACAGTTCCAGACAACGGGAACCACCTTGCGTTCGAATTCAGGGTATTCTTGGTGAATTAGTTAGTGACAGTAGCTCGTTTCGCGGGTAAAAATGACGACCCAAGTGCAACAGGGCAGTCTGCTCGACGTGTTAAAGAAGAAAATGCGACAAACTAAGGAGGAGATGGAAAAATACAAGGATGAATGTGAGGAATACCACAAGCGGCTTCAGGTCGAACTGATGCGTCGGGAAGAAGTGAGTCTCTGTTACGATCGTGTTCTAACCTAATATATCTCGATTGTACGAAGGTTTTACGAATAATAGCCAAGCTATTGATCACGAGGTATTTCGCGGAAATTTTTAGCTCGCGTAACCGGTGTCCGGAGTTTGTTGAACGCGAGTAGAAGAATCGATCACGGAGCATGACGTGTGCGGTGTGTGTCAGGTTCGTTGAGTTGGGCCGCGGCCACTCACGGCAGGGAGGGGCAAAGCTCCACTCACCGCATTCTTCCCACAAATTGACGACCGAATCGTGAATCTTTCGTTTACCGGTAGAAAATACAACTCTTCCTATCTGCCAGACTCTTAATATTCCTCGAATAATTACGAATGAAAATATCTCTATCGACCGAGCACTTATTCGATACCGCGCGACCCTTTTTTTCTACGCGCGTTAGTTCTACCGTCCGAAAATGACAAATAAAACCAACCTATCGCCGGATTGCAACGATGAGATTGCTCGTCGTAAAACTTCACCGATTTGCCTAGTCTGATCCTAACGACTCGGGTACGATGATCCGTAGGGAAATCTTCAAAGGCTTTAATGAACGAACGACGCCCGTTTCGGTGCAGGTAGAATTCTTTAAAATGGCAATTCGTAATAGAAATGCGAAGAAGTCTCTACCGTACCAATCCCAAATGTGTATAATCCCCGAAACGGAACGAACGAGAAAAAGGTACCCGATGTCACGTAGTTGATGAATTGTCTCTTGACAACTAGTTAATTACGTAGGTGCCGTTTTGATATTGTCAAAGCACGACCACCTATCCATTACGAGACGTATTTAAGATATGAAAACACTTAACCGAACGAAATCTGATACGAACGTGTATCGTTCACCCTCTTATCTCGCCTTCTCTCGCGTCAAAAATAAAATCTATTCGCCGACCTTGCTCAAAGATCTTTCTCGAGCGAAGAAAAATATTGATCGTAGCCGCTAAAAATTCGAGATTATCCTGGGAAAGAAAAAAAAAATCATTCTCGAACAGAAGTATCCTGACCTTGGTCAGAGACAGATGGAGCCCATGTGTGGTGAAAACATAGGTCTACGGGGACCGACGGAAGACTAACGATTACTGAACGTTGGCGTTTAGTTCCCCAAATTCTTTACCCTTCGCGTTAACCTTGGTTTGGCTTCGTCCTCCGCGCAGCACGACGCGTTCGATGATAACTTGGCCGTTTCACGCGTAATTTTTCAGCTTATCTGTACTTGAATAGAAATTTATCGGACTCGTCGCAAATTGTATTGTAATAGCATGTATATTTCCTTCCTCGAGATACGAGCATTAATCTTATAACTTAATGCAATTATCAACGGCAACGGAAGTATGTGAATTAACGCGGTATATTTCGTCAGTTTGCATTTCTTGATGTTTCTAATACGCGTTATACGTGTAGATGTTGCGAATGATGATGATCATTACATGCACGTGCTGTTACGGCAGTGACTCGGCGATGAAGAATTTCGGAATGCGAGCCCTTTTACAAAACGGTAAAACTCGTCTCGCCGCGTTTTCCAAGCAGTATCTCTCTTTTTCGAGAGACAACCGCTATCAGAGATTGTAAAATAACGCGTTTGCGACGTGATGTAATCGCTGACAAGAGCTGCTACTACTAGTCGACGACAAAACGTCAAGATTCTACTGTTTCCACGACAGTGAGTAACAGTCGCGTGAAATTTATACGGACGCGACTTCTATGCAAGCGTATGAGAAACGTACGTGCCACGAACGGTTTTCAGCTCGGACTACGTCAACAGTCCGACGGATATCGAGACTACTATATCATACTAATATGTACGCGGAGTTGAAGAAGCCGGGTGTCTATTTTCTTCGCCAGTTGGCCTCTCTCTCTCTCTCTCTCTTTCCTCCCGTCGCGACTGTCCAGACGAAATTCGAGGTCAGACACACATTGTCGGCACTTACTACACTAGATCCTGTATGATTTACAGTAAGGTCACATCGTCTTCGACAATGGCCGTCCGAAATAAATTCCAACCGGCGAGTAGAGCTTCTTCATGGAAATGTATTATATATTCATTCGATGACGATAATAAAACAAGCTCCGAGATTACTGCGAAGACGACGAGAGAGGGAGAAAGAGGAAGAGAGCGAGAGGGACAGAAAGAGACAGAAAGAGCACGTATTATCGCAATATGATCGATCGAAAAGTAGCACTCGAAAAAGCGATATTCAACTCGCAATAAAATATATATATATATATATATATATATATATATATATATATATATATTCCACTATTCGATAAATTGTACTCGCATTCGTGCGGTCGACCACGTATGAATTCGTCGTCGCGTCTGGAAGGTGTCGTCGTAAATGGTTCGAAAAAATCCATTATTTATAACGAACAAACCGAAGAAAAATATGAATCCCTATACGTCATTTCCGCAGCGGTTCGTAGAGCTGCACGCGTGCATTCAGTTGAGCTAAGTATAGTCGCCCGTGAACAGCTGCTAACGAGACCACATTTATGCGTGTCAGGTCCGAGGTGTCTAAGAATATGACATTTTTTCTTTCTCGTTTGTAGAAAAAACAAATGACGGATCGCCGATTCGAAAACGCAAGACTAGGCGTTTCAATATTCAGTTTCGGTCGTAGGCAGTCTTTAGCTATTAATCAGTTCGATCGCGTACTCGTCTTCCATCGAATAAAAGGAAAAAAACCCAAGATTCAGAGACGTCCAATTAAATGTAAAGATGAGGGGAAAACGATGAGGAACGCTCTGATTTTTTCTTATCAAGCGTGAGTTAACAGTTTCGAAGCGAGACGCACCTGCGAATCAGATCTGTTTCACACGTTCCTCGAATTTTTGTTACGCGTAAGCCGCACCTGTTCCAACGTACGTACGTTTAAAATTATCTCTAGTCTACGTACAATCGCTCGCTCGTACGTTTTAGTCAACGAATTCGATATTGTACCTTATAGTCGATAGTTGATTGGCTCCGGACGTCCGGGCTTTGCATACAGATTGGTCACGAAGCGAAGCCTGCGTTCGTTGCGATTGTGATGGAAACGCACCCAGGTGACACTGACATCCTGGCGGATCGTCGTTGTTATTCAGGATTCCCGCTCACTCGTCACTTGCATAATTAATTCAAACCGCGAACGTTTTTTTGTCACCAGCAATCCGATGCAGTTTCGTACAGATTATTGGTAGGCAAGTATCAGCACGCGCGAATCCGCGAGTATATAAAATTTGGTATTGATTTTACGCGAGACGTACCGACGATTTACGAGACGCGGCAGTTTTAATGATAGTGTATTTACGACGACGTCTCGGCCGAGAGCTTGTACGAAGTTGAGACCATCGACGTTTTCGAAAATCTGTCGTTGGCACGAAACACCGATCGAACCTAAACAAAGATTACAGTTGAGGTCTCTCGAACGCACCACGTGCTTTTATTCCCGTCTTTCCTAAATTTCCTAACTACTCGGCTGGATCCCCATTCCCCGTTCCTTTTCGCGGTATCAATGGGCGACATTTTAATACCGCAATGCGAAAACCACGCAGCCACGTTTGTACGTCTACTTACGATTCTGATAACCGTTTCTTCGAGGTTCTCGTCAGTGTTAATGCGAATTGATTTATGTCGAGCAAAACTCGCGAGCCAAAGAATACACAACTCATCTGGATGCTGATATTATCGATCGTCAATTAAATATCACATCTTATCTCGGGTAGAGTATAATTCGCGATACGATAAAATTCTCCTCGTATTGCGTGCAGTATATCGATACTGATTCGTTAACAACCCTATTGCCTTCGGGTAAACGGTGCGATTTCAAATAATCACGAATATCTTTGTTTCTCTGTTCTCCTTTAGGCCGAGTCCGAAGTCGCGGCTCTCAACCGTCGCATCCAACTTTTGGAGGAGGACTTGGAGAGGTCGGAAGAACGTCTTGCCACTGCCACCGCGAAGCTGGCTGAAGCATCCCAAGCCGCCGACGAGAGCGAGCGGTGAGATTTCTTAACGTCGCGACAAGAATGAGATAGCGTCATTGCATCGATCGTGACAACGAGCTCGCGGCATCGCTTTGGTGAAAACGTTCATCAGTTATTTTTTCGGTTAACTAAAATCGCTGTTTTCGCGTAGATTGGCGCAGAATCCTGAAAATTGCTTGCTCCGTTACAGAGGCCATAAGCGATGCCCGCGAACTTGAACTTTGATCCGAGACCATGCAACGATCGTTCGTGTTACCGCTCGAGCCTGTGCTATGCGGAGAAAGTTATCCCAAGATCCGCGGCGGAGAGTTGGCGGTTGGTCATCAACCGAGTGGAATTGCCGAAATGAATCAGCTAGTCGTACATCGTCAACAAACGATTTCTATATTTAACCAGACGCAAAGCGAACGGTTGTCGTTGGCAACCTCGTGCCGGTTTATTTTCTGGATTGACAAACGGGGTAACGACGAACGATCGTTGAGATGCGAGAAACCCGGTGTAGCGATGATAATTATTATCGAATGTTGAGAGCGGATTATGAGATTTGAACGCGATAAGAAGACTGGCAATTAAATATCGATTCGTTCGGCGCTGGCGAACGATTCGTAGAAATGCGAATGTATTGTTTAACGCTCGAATTCCGTTGCGTTGATGTTACATAGTCGTTGTGTAATCGCATACTCCGCTCGTTTCCGGCCCGTGTAACAATTATCTCTCGGACTATACGTTTCGTATCTTGTCTCCTTGACAATTCGGTATCGCAGGACCACAATCTTATCGTGCTTTAAGGTGTAACGAATCAGCTCTCGAGAAACGTCGTAATATTTCGGAAAAATAACATCGTCCAGTTGTCAGAGAATGGTAAAAAACCTATCAACTCGGCCACCGTCTAGTAAAGTAAAAAAAAAAACAAAAAAAAAAAAACACTCAAACAATTAAATTCCACGCGGATTGTTTGTTTATTCGTATCCGTACGTTCGAACGGTTGTTCTTTTCATTCCTCGTTTGTATCCGACGTGGATTACAGATTTGCGTGAGAGCAACGCCGTTGTAATAAGACTTTATGTCTGACGATTGCACCTTGTGAAATTCAAGCTTTTATACTTTAGCCGAGAGATAAGCGCGTAACGTGGCTTGATTTTTCGTACCTTGCTGATGTCATGTCGTGACATCACAATTATTACAAGATGAAAGAACGAGCAATACTTGCGCCATCCATAGGCGCAGGTGTGAAACATATCTCTTACACGTTACAACAAGAGATGGTATGTATCGAGAGATCGCGTTAAATTATCACTATAATTCGTCTTCGTCGTTCTTTTCGTGATCTTTCTCGAGTATTTTGGAATTAAAACTGCGCACCACTTTGCGCTGAGAATTTCTCATCTAGTAGTTTTCTCGGACTAGTCATTTCCCAAAGTTCTATTAACATCGCTCGTTCTTTCAAATAACATGAGAATTCAACGAAAAAATTATCAGGATACGGAAGGCTCTCGAAAACCGAACCAACATGGAGGACGATCGCGTGTCTTTGTTGGAGCAGCAACTGGCGCAGGCCAAGCTCATTGCCGAAGAAGCTGATAAAAAATACGAAGAGGTGGGTTTTTAGGGTTGAGACAAGAATCCAACGAGCGCACGTCTCGAGTTCGGTGCGTTCGTCGTCGACCGTGATATTTTCGTGGGAAATTTTGGCACAAAATGAGAAATTCCTCGCGTCTTAAATTCGCGCGGAACGCATTTCGACCGAACCTTCCGAACTCGACTCGCGCGAGATTTTCACAGGTGCGGATAAACGGCGGTGAGCGGAGCTGTGAACCTTGCGCAAATACCGAAAGCGGTATACCCCCCCGAAATCGTAGAGTTATAGATGCGTCCCGAAAATAATCGAATCTCGTTTCATTTATTAATTTAATTTTCTACTCGACATACGTAAAGCGCCCGCAAGGTTCTTGAGAACCGCAGTTTGGCCGACGAGGAGCGCATGGATGCCCTCGAGAATCAACTGAAGGAAGCGAGATTCCTCGCGGAAGAGGCCGACAAGAAATACGATGAGGTTCGAGAACCTACGCCTATGCCAATCACTAGTGACTGCAGTGGTGGTTCTTAGCCAATAGCAAAGTGCCTAACCCTAACTCGCCTTGTGTTCGCTGTGTCGTTTTTTATCCCGATTCTGCGAAACTCGATTTCGAAGGAATCTCCGTTGCACGTGAAAATGTCGATGAGAAGGGAAAAAAAATCACGATGTGTTTAATCAGATTCCGACGCGTGACGATCCATGCGTGTCACTCGCTCAGGTATAAAAGCAAAGTTAACACAAAAAAAAAAAATAGTCTGCTGACTTTTCGATAGATAAACGCGCTGTTTATCATTTTACGAAAGGTCACGACAATAACAACAACAATAACAACTATAATAAATAATAACAACAACAACAACAACAATAATAATAATAATAATTATAGCAGCAACAAGAATAACGAAATTAAATTGATGGGAAAATATCCCCTTTACGAATCGATTAAAATGAAATTTTCAACAAATAATTGTGACGACGCAGTGCTGTGTGGATAAATGAAGGAGAAAAGTTTCAAAATCGAAGCTTGGATCTGATAAGATCCTTGATAGAATGGTGCTTTAGTGTTACAACGTCGTAACGAAAATATATATATATATATATATATATAATAATTGAAAAAAATTGCGACGCATTCGTCATGAAATGATCATCGAGACACGAGAAAAATAAACGAATGAACATACACATATATATATAATTGTATATATATGTGTGTGTAATAACTAAGCTAATTAATTGCAAATTGTATATAATCTTAGGGCTGTTTTGGGTAATTTACCAGATATTGTCCTTTGGAAATATCGCTTCGCGCATAATACGTATGGAAATAATTTTTCATAAAAAAAGAAAAGTAGGGGAAAAAAAGTGGGCAAGTATGCGTTCCTAAAAAATGGCCAAAAATATCGGTACATTATTTTTCTTCTAGTTTGTCTATTTTGGCTGCTTTAACACGCGACTTTATTCGCTGTAACAACGGTTAGTGATACATATACGAGTGACTATTACATATATCTGAGAATATTCTACGAAAAGTTACGAAAGATCGAGGTAAAGAAAATGGATGAAAAAATAAATAATTAGCAAATAAGTCGCAGTGATTCGAGTGTTGTTCGGGGTGGTGGCAGAAAAGTCCGTTGTGAGTTGATATTATTACCACCATAAATTTAGTCACTTGTTTTTATATTACATAATTGTATCGTCTCAAAAATTTCTTTCATTGTGATACGTTGAGACTGAGAAATGGGATCGAATTGTTTGATAGTTATTTGAAAAATTTACGATTGACTTTGAAAGTTTGGAGAAAAAAATAGAGACACTACAAATTTATTTGCTGCTCGAGATCGGACCGCTCGTTATGAGGAAGCATATCGTATATAGTTGGGCGAAAAACAAAGGCGAGTAACGACATTTCATTCATTAATAACGTAAGATTTTTGAAATCTTGTTTTGCGCACGCCAAATTGGAAAATTTGAATACCACGACAATTCGTGTAGCTGATACTTACATGCGCTCGATAACGCATCGCGACGCGTTGAGAGAAAACAAGTGGCATTATTTCTGACCCCGCATTACGGTCGAGTTTGACTCCGATTGTCGTGGATGTGTTCTAAAGTCATTAGTCGACGTTGCGGTGCGTATATTTCCTTCGCGCATTTTTCTCGGTTTTCGAAGCCGATAAACGAGTCGAAGTCTCGAGAAGAATAATCATTAAAAAAAGCATCTGGAATAACAGAGGCAGATCCGAATAAAAGAGAAAATAAATGCGTCGCGACCTTCGTTTGTAATAAACGTCGGAAAATATATTTTTCCTCGAAGTCTCGTTAATAAAACACGATTGGTAAAACGTTGAAAACGTAATTTTCGAGCTTCTACGCAGGTGGGTCGACGACATCGTTCGATAGGTTGCAATATCACTGAACAATACGAGCTTGTTGAGTAAGACTGTTTAACCATCGTGTTCGCCAGATACTACTAATTCTTCCATAACGATCACATTTTCGTCCTGTTTTAGATCATTTTTTCTATTATTTTCAATTAGAAACGAATGATTAACTCTCGTTGCGTGGATTGTCTTTTAACTTTAGGTACTAGTACACGTACGAAATTTACAGCCGAAGCTGCAGTGTGGTCTCTAACATCGTTTGTCGTATCTATGTCGCGTTTGCAGGATACTTGGAAAAAAATCCACAAAAATCCGTGTACAAAATTGCTGAACAAATTGCTGAACAAATTGCTGAAAAACCTCGGATGAGAGTTCGTTTTTTTCTGGATTTTTTGCCTCCGTATTCGTTTGTCGCGAGGAACGGGATTGCGTTAACTACAATCGTCGTTCGTTGATATCGCACACAGGTTGCCCGTAAGTTGGCCATGGTTGAGGCTGATCTTGAGCGTGCCGAGGAACGTGCCGAGGCCGGAGAGTCGTAAGCATATTTCTGAAGCGTTTAGAGAATGTGCCGATTGTTTGTTTGTCGTTATACCTTAGCGCGTCCCTTAATCGCGTGTCCGCGATATTCCCGAGCTTAAACTACGAAGTAACAAACTTGCAGCACTTGCAAAAACGACCAACGACTTGGTTCGTCCCATACGTTTTTTTTCAAATTTGTTTTTCCGTTTTTTTGTGCCGAATGATAGTTATGTATTCCGAGAGTAACATTTTTGTATAGAATCGTATTTCTTATTAATCTTAGTATAAGAAAGAACGATGGGCTGGATGCGGGCGAGCAGCCTCGGATCGACCTTGAAGCAGGAGAAAGTGAATAACGGAAGCTGCGCCGAAGGAATACGCTGGCCATCGCTGTTTTAATTTTTTTTTTTTTTTTGAATTTTTTTTTTAATTCACTAACCTCTCTTCATTTTCTCACGCCATTTATTCGTTGTTGCACGAAACCGTTTCACCTGATTTGTTTGTTCACATTTTATTTGGCATGACACGTGTGGCTGTTCGCTGCAGGTCGCCAGGAAGCTAGTCATGATGGAGCAGGATCTCGAACGTGCCGAGGAGAAAGCCGAACTCTCCGAATCGTAAGTAGCGTTATCGATGCTTGTGCAAAATTGTGAGTAGCGCTTTTTCCCCGTTTGGCACGCGATTCGTAGATGAATCGGTTGATCGTTGACCTTGAATCATTATTGTTCATACGATTACCGACGAGCATTTCGAGATCAATTGACAAACGTGCCGGAGTATCGATATTCCGAGCCGAAATTAGTATGAGTACGATCGTTGATTAGCGGGAAATTGAAGGCGTATGAAAAAATATGTGACCGGAGGTCACATTCATCGAGATTAATGAACGCAATGGATCTCGACGCAAAGCTGACAATTACGTCATCGAAGTGCTCGACTGAATTATGAAACGAGTAGCTTGCTTATGGCAGATTAAATCACGAGACTTTCGTTTTTCACAGGAAAATCGTCGAGCTTGAGGAGGAACTTCGCGTCGTTGGTAACAACTTGAAATCCCTGGAGGTGTCCGAGGAAAAGGTGAGACAATTCACCGATCTACGACCATCTCTCTTCCACCGACGACGCGACGTTTGAGAATACCTTAGATTCAACGGATTCGTTTCAATATTTTCAATATTTTCGAGTCAGTCGTCACTCAATATTGCTAAGCCCTCGCGATCATCTCGACGTGGAATGTCCTTTCGCGTGTTACTTCATCGGTATTAGCTCGAGCTTGAAAACCGCGCGTGACGTTGGCCACTTCCAGGCGATGCGTCACTCGTCGGTCAAGAAGTTGGCCGACATCCGCTGTCTTTGATAAGTGTCTAACGATTGTTCTCTCGGCTTAACGGGAGACAGGAAACTCGCGGATTTCTAAATGATTTAATTAGCCACAACGGATAATTATTGGTGGCATGGATTTTGAATTTGAATCAGGAGAGATCTGTCCGAAACTCGAATATTAAATGAATTTGTTGCGTGTATATAGGCAAACCAGCGCGAGGAGGAGTACAAGAACCAGATTAAGACCCTGACTACCCGTCTAAAGGAGGTACACTTTCGAGAGTGCCTTGCCTTTGATTTGCCTTGACGTTGATTTGTCGTGACGTGATCTCGTAACAATACGATAGAAATAACCCTGAAACATTGTTTATCTCGACAATGGTAGACCGAAGAAACGAACTTTGTTCGCGTAGTTTTTGAAACAAGTCGAATTCGACGTTGATGACGTTTCTTCGGGTTACTATTGTTCGTTCGTGGTATAAAACGAACGAACCAAAATTGACGATGATAAGAATACTCAAACGCATGTTGACATACTTATATTTCGTATTAACCGAAGTTTGTTGCTTTTTCTGTGTGTTTTACTAAAAACAACCACAAAATACCAGGCGACACAGAGGGAGGAAACTTTCGAGGGACAAGTCAAGATCTTGGACAGTCAATTAAAAGAGGTGAGCCCACCAAAAACGGAAATGAATATGGAAAACAGAAAAGAAAAGAAAAAAAGAAACATGAAACACTTTTTACCAGTGTCTGGAACATCTCGACGGTATTACTTTCATCGCGATTGAATCATTTATTACACGAGGAAGCTGAAAGTTTTCACGCTCTATTGTCCTGGCGTTGTAATAACTTTCATATTCACGCCGTATAAAACTACTCGAAGCCCTCGTTACCTTCGCTTTTTTCTCATTATTATCGAGTCAACGTTCAGCGATGATTTTAAGTTGATTCGAAGTTGTCCTGATGCAATTAAAAGCAGTCGTCTATCTGTATAAAGTTCGAGGTTGAAATCAACGAGGAGCAAAAAAAAAAAAATAAGAACGCGATCATCCGAAAATGTCGCCATTCATCGTAAGTCGTTGTGTTACGTAGTGCAGTTGTCGATTTGGAATGTAACAAAAAATAGATTACAGCATAAAAACATTAATAACCGTTAACGTTTGCAATCGTTGTTTCACAGTGTTACTTGCATCGGCGTTGTGCTTTCATTAACATGATCCGACAACTTTAAAATTGAACTGCACTTTCATGATTTTCATGACAATCACCTCGAGCATTCAATTTTATCGTTCGTTTTGTCTCCGTTGGCGATAATTCTAATTCGTATTCCTTATTCCCTTTCGATAGGCTGAGGCCCGTGCTGAGTTCGCCGAAAGATCCGTGCAGAAGTTGCAGAAGGAGGTCGACAGGCTCGAGGGTACGTATTATTTTATTCGTACGATTCTCTTCGTTATCTCGCCATCTTCGAACAAACTTAGGAAATGAACAGCAGCCGTTCGATTCGTTGAAGATCGACGTACAGATTCGTCGTAAACAGCTCAATCATTCCATGTAGAAAAGTGGAAAATAACATCTTTTCTCTTTTCCTCCCTCGCTGTTACGTTATTTGACAATTAACGCATCTTAAACGAGTTTTTACAGTTGTTTGATGAGTGCCATTGCCACTTTTTACAAATGCTACAATAAGAACAGAAGCCAGCTTCACGAGCTGCGTTATTGTTGTCATTGTTTATTAATGTTCCGTTTGTGTGCGATATTTGGCTGTAGATCTTACAGCTTCAAATAGGTCACCGAGTTTTATCAAGTCAGTTGACCAACGGAGAGCGTGATTTTTGCATTCTAAACCGTTGAGTTCCATTCGTTTGTTTTATTTTCATCCTAACAACGAGCCACCTTCTGCTCACAAGTTTGCCATATCGATGTTGTTTTTATAATTTGGAGTGTTTGAAATTTTAACAAATAACATTTACAGACGACCTCGTAGCCGAGCGGGAGAAAAACAAATTGTTGCAAGAGGAAATGGAGGCGACGCTGCATGACATACAGAATATGTAGAGAACATGTCGCGGTGTGAAACATACGCGCTTGTTTGGTGCACGCCTAACGTAACATACGCACATATATGCATACATAAGCACATGTATATGTAAAGAAGAAAATGGAAAAAGAAGAATATAGTGTCCCTCTACGCGCGACAGGTTCAGGTTCATCTCCCGAAGACGAGGAGAAAGACGGATCGCCGACAGTATCATCGACATTCCACATTCCACTCGACACGCGTCCTTCGACACCAGTCGTTGGAATTTTTTTTGCGAAATTCGTGTGTTTCTTCCCTCCTAGATCATTCCTCGACAGTTCTGGCCACTCGACCGTTTTTTTGCTCGCTACCGCTTATTTATTGATCATCTATTATGTCGGCGCGCGCGATTTTCGAACCACCTATCTATCAGTTTTGAAAAATCGCGAGGTTCTTTCCCTCGCCCAACGTAGAGGTAGATTTTGTTTTTCTTTCCCAAATCGTTCGGCGCTCCCAGTATTTCTTTATCCATATATCGAGCTGCTCGTTGCACTCTCCTGATATCTTGCTATCTGACCCTTTTCTCCTCTGAACCTTACACATTCCGTTTACACTTTTTTCCTTTTTTTTTTCCTTACATACGAACGCAATCCGACACACGAACCTGAAACAACTCGTGCGGCCACATTTCAATCATGTTTGCCTGTATATATTTACTACGTATTCTACTTCGCGTTCAAAATCTTTTCTTTCTACGACGCCTCAACCTCGTCGAATTTTCTAGCATTTAATTATATTTATACCTCTGCGAAACTCTCGGTCGAACAACGCGAATCCGGTTGTTCGAGGCTCCGGTACTCGTTGTCGCTCGCGTTATACCCGACCGCGAAAGGTACTTTACCCGCGACGTTCAAAGCTTCGCGAATTTAACGCTATGGTCGTTGAAAAATAATTATCGAATGAATTTCCATCTCGCGCGATACATTCCCTCCGATCGACACTCTTTGCTTTTTATTGATAACAGTGATTTGGTCGAGGCAACGTTACGGTTATATTCCTCGCTCAGCGACGGACCCTTTCGTTACTCGGGAAAAATCTGGCCACGCGAAGAAAAGCTAAGAGTTTGTCGTCTTTCGGCGTGAGATTACGGTTAAAAAAAATGCAAAAAAAAAACGAATAGAAAAGTAAATAACGAATAGGAAAGAAAACGAGACAAGATGCACAATATATTCCAACGTCCTACTATTAATTTTTGTCATTATTCCCTTTATTTGAACATGCTGAAAACAATACTTGAGTTATTAGTCGATTAATTTACTTAATGTTAATTGAAATGATAATAACACTAATATTATTGTAATAATTATTATAAATTTGTTTATAATATATATTTTCATTTTGAAAACTGATCGTGGCGTTTGTTGGTTTTTTTACGTTCGTTCACGTTCACTAATATTAGTCTATTTATTTTTACTTAGTCTTAAGAGTTTTTGCCTACAATGAACACGTTGTTCGAGTCGTTGTGTAGTTGTTTTATTTTTTCAATTTTTTGTCCATTCTACTTTTAACATATGCATGCGTTTTGGCAACGAAATGGAATATAATCCACAGCCATTGATAGTAAGTATTGACATTATGATTTTTCATTTGCTTTCCTTTCTGTTGCTTCGACACATATTTTCATTTGCTACAAATTTCCTTGCTCTCTATTATTTTCATCGTGCGAATTTGTCAATTTCTTCGCTAATATCGACAAGAAAAATGACTGTCGACAAAATCGACGGCGGCGAATTTCTTTTTACGTTCGAGTTGCGAAGAACCTGAGATGCTATCGAGCGAGTTGACAAATTCGAGGCTTTTGTTGCACATGAATTGCGAGGTCTGAAAATGTTGCTTCGCAAATTATTCAGTTTTGCTGCTTCGAATAACACTGATAATGCTTACAGACGAAATGGTCGCGGAGAAGGAGAAATATAAAGAGATCGGCGATGGCTTGGACAACGCTTTTATGGATCTCTATGGAGTCTAGGACTATCTAAATAATGCTTCCGCATCATTTTTTTTACGTTTCGCTTGCTTGCTCACACTTTCCGTAAGTTAACGCTATCCTCCCGCTTCAACGAACTACCCCGCTACGTTTCCTCCCTTTCCAAGCTCCGGTACGTGGGATCAAAAAAAAAAAAAAGAGAAATAAAGGGCGCTAAAAAAACTAGAGAAATTCAACTCTCAAACGTACGGGAAAATATTTCACGCGCGTCTGCTCACAAATCTCGATGTTGTTTGCGAGTCGAATTTCTCACTCGTATGCTTTGGGACATTGGCGGTACGTCGGCGCTGGGTCTTGATCGATTGTTTCAATTTAATTACAGACGAGCTCGTCCACGAGAAGGAGAAGTACAAATACATCTGCGACGATTTGGACCTCACCTTCACCGAATTGGTCGGTTAGAGCAGCTTGCTTCTTTGAAATATGTACACAAAAAACAACTCACCAACCAACCATCCAACGTCGAATCACACACACACACACGCGCACGCAATTGTCTATTATACGTGAATTTACAATTACTTGTATTATTATATAATTAAAATTAATATATTATAAACACGTTGTTCTAAGTCGCGACCGTTTCATTTTACTCGACCGTTTGCAATTACAGACGCTTGTGATCGTAAATGTATTTCGAAGTGAATTTCAATTTTCTCCAAACGCATCACGTCGAGTTATCTCATTGGTTTTCCGCTTCTCGTACTCGTTCTATTAGCCATCGAACACCCAACTAATCAACTTACATTTTCTCACTTCACAGACCAACTCCGAGATCAATCGATTCCGCCTACTAATTAATAATAATCCTTCATCTGATTTTCCAGCCTCGACGACTAATGGACCACGCATATTTCCAATTATTTCGTTCAACCAAATTCATTCCTTCTCATTACTAATCGTTCGACTTGTCTCGCAGCAATGTTTACTACCACCATTATTATAATCGAGCTAACGCTACTACACCAATCTCCATGTGTTTACCTCGCCTCGTCCAAAAATGACTAACATCATTAACAATACTAACATTCGTCCCGGTGTTTTCCCGTTGCAGACGAACTGATGAACGAGCGAAGCAAGTACAAGGCAATCGCGGATGAAATGGATCAAACGTTCGCAGATCTCGCTGGATATTAACGCCAATATTCGAATCGATGGATCAGCGGTGATTATTTCCCACGATGAAATGTCTCTGGGGTGACATGCACTGCCACGGGTCGTTTGATTTTGCTCGCTGATCAATATGTTTCTACGAAAAATACGCAACAATGCGATTACCCACGTTGGTCTCGCACGGCCATTTCGCATTATCGATTGACGCCTGAACGAAAAAGAGATGCCGGCATTGGATCCGGCTCTATTGTCTTTTTGCTTTTCAAAAGATCTCGAACTGTACAAAATTAATCCGACGATCGTGGCGGAAACGCTCGAGTTGAAAAAAAAAATGATCTCTATCTTTTCTATATCGTAGCTTTAAGCTTGTTAAATCAGAAGTTGACAAATGAGATTTCAAATCGATCTTTGATAAAATGTACACCGTTTTTAGCATCCGGTTGTCGCGATAATGAACTATGATTTTTGCTTGTTAGGTAGCAAAAGCGCTAGAAATGTTACACGCGTTTTTCGAGAATCCATTACAGTTTGAAGTATTTTTGATCGAGCTCCGACGAGATCGTTTTTTGTCTTTGAAATCTTCCGATTTTTTGTCACTCGTCTTCGAATTTTACGTCGGCCAATTGCAAAATAAACCGAGGAAAAATAAAATCGAATAAATTTCCTCGAATAATCGTTTGATAGAAAGAAGGCGGAAAAAAAAGAAACAATGGACAAGTAATATAACCGAGATTTCAAAGACTCGTGATACATTCTATAACAAATTATAGCATTTCAATAGTTTGTAAGTTGCGAAAACACTTTTATTTGCCAAACTTCATCGTGATCATTCCGATTAAGCATTATAATAATATCGTGCGTTTGTTTGCTTAAGGAGCACCTATTTTCAATGACTTCGAATGTAATCGTCGTCGAAATCTGAAAACCGCTTTGTAGATATACGTTCTGACGAAACATTCAAAACATCGGATCGTCAGTCATTTTTTATCCAAACGTTTTGTATCTCATCGAAACTATGAAAATTCGAAAAGCGTCGCGTTTCCCCACCTCGTCTCCAACGTTTCATGATATTCAACGCAAATTCATTGAGAATAACGCTTTCCGTTTCTTTCTCGCTCGACACTGATTTTTTGGTCGCATCGACGATCGTTAAAGAGGGATCAAATCTCCTGAGAAATCGAATTTGTAGCTCGAACTTGAAGTAGAAAATACCCATCATAATTTCGTTTCAAAACCTAGAGGCGAACGTTATAAAAATAAGCGTCGTGTTATCCGGAAGAAACGATAATAATAATAATAATTTGAACGAGCATGGTCGGTTTAAAATTATCCCTTCTTTTCATAGCTTTGTTACATGGCCCATTAACGGTAGCTTCAGAGTAGTAATATTTTCCCCGCATTGATCGAACATTCGAAAGAAGTCGCACGGATCAAGGTCACGCGAGTTTCGTTAATATTTGACGGTAATAACGATCGGAGATCGTTGAAAAGCATACCGGATCATACATTCCGAATGAATTTTATTCGCTTTTTATTCGTGGCGTTGTATATAATTTGTTCCTTCTTCCGTTTAGTTACTCGTCAAGTTGCATGATCCGTTGTTGTTACTTCTATTTTTGTTAACAGGGTTAACATTGCTTGTATTACGATTATTACCGGTGGTGGTTTCGACCGATTACGCGATGGGCTCAGTACACGTTGCGATTCTTGGTCCGTGTGGTTGGTAGATAATATTTATATCATATAGTAATAAACGATAAAAGGGACGATCTCGCGAGGTGTCAGCCCCGTGTCTCAAAAGACGAAATATACTTTTTTCATTGACAATCTAATCTCATTTAAAACTTATTTTTCCCCTCACTCTTCCTCTTTTCCGTTACCATACGCATACATTACTCCGAATCAATATGGCATTCTCTGTAGGTTTATCGCATAAAGATAATTTCTTACCATCTATCAATTCCATCTTATAGTAATCCTGACACCGATCTCTGAATATCGCAGTTTCCTGTAATTGTTCTATTTTTTTTGCGACAATTTGTAATTTGCCATTGATACGTATTGAACGCAGAACTATTCGAACAACGCGATTGACCGAGCAGTTTCCTATTAGCATGCGCGTCATTGCAATCATTCTCGATGGTCTTGTCTCACGTTTATTTTTTGACCAGAAACAATCTACGCGAGCACGATAGGCTCTCTGATTCTCGCGTGTCCTCGTACTTTGCATATTTCGACGACATTGCGACGTCAATTTCGCAGTTGAATCTTCCTTTTTTTCCGGGGTAGCTATGATCCGCATGTCTTGTCGAATCTTCGTTTCCTAGAGCTGAGTACTACAAAGAAAAATACTATATCACGTCAATCGTTCTAGTTATTTGATATATCCTAAGAAATCACGTGTCCATTAATTTTATGGATTTGTCAAGGGTTAGGGGTATTTGGAGTGTTGAAAAAAATGACCGTGTTAAATAATTTTTCTTTGGCAGTAGTTTAATTTATTTTATCAAACAAACGATACCAAGTTACTACGTTATGTTCCAACTTTATTTCACCAAAAGTAGAAAATAAAAATGTATTGTAAATCCAATTATCGCCACAGTTGTTGGACCCCGTCACGCTTTTCGGTAACTGGTTCACTTAAAATCAACGAAACAAAACAAATCATTAGCTCAGTAGTTAATCTAGTGCCTGATCGATAGTTTTTTTTTTATTAAGATTTATGTTTTTCATGAGTAATTGACTAGGGCGTTTTTCCTTGAGGATCCGCGAGTAAACAATCGGAAGTCGCCATTTTGTTTTTTAAAAAAGGAAAAATAGTTTCGATCCGGCACTAGATTAACTATCAAACTAATGATTTTTTTTGTTTCATGGATTCGCGATGATCCAGTAAAATGTTATGATCGCCGGAAATAATAACTTGTGGTGCGGGGCCCAAGAAATATGGCGATAATTTGCTCAACAATGAATATTTTGTTCGAAAATTTGATGAAACGAAGTTGAAACATTATGTAATTACTTTATATCCTTTGTTTTATGGAATCAACTTAACTACTGCTAAAAAAAAAGTAAAATTATTTAAAAAAAGCTCTCTGATAACCCCTAACCCCTTGATCTACAGCTAGTTTTACGCAAACTATCCACTAGGTTTGCATTTTCATAGATCGTTAATCGCTAAAATTCCTTTGACGCTCGTTGTCTTCATTTTTCGAAATGATTTGAATGATAGGATAAATTGTTGCGCTATCATTCCGAATAGGAACGAGGATTTGCGTAATTTTTACCGTTGTATTTTTTTCCATTATTTCACAGCGTCCTAATTTCGAAATTATTGTCATATATGTCAAGAGGTTTGGAATTGGAAGGAATCGTTGGGTACTGACGTACGCGTCGTACGAGGTGAAATTCGCGGGACGGCGCGTAACAACTTCGAAACTGGGTTGCGATGGAAATAAAGTGGGAAAAAATGACAATCTCGAAAGCCGGCGGATGTTTGTGATATTTCTTTCGCGAGTAACACTATCCGTTTTCATTTTTACCCGAAGACACGTTACAGCAAAGCTATCTGTGCGAGCGATGCGAAGTGCGCGCATTTCGCAAGGCGCTGTGTCCATTTTCATCTCGTATCCGTGCACACGCGGCAACGCGGATACCGGGAACGCGGCGACGAATCGATGTTATTTGACGAATACGGCGATTCTTGCAGTTTTTACGTAACACCGTTATTTACCGTAGTATAAATAACGCTCCAGTGGCCGCTTCTGCATCCTATTCTTGGGATCGGATTATATACACTATTTTTTCAGGAAATACTGGGGTGGTGGTGATGTCACGATGCCAGTTATTTTTGGCGACTTTCCAGATCCAACTTCGATTTCGAGTACGCGGAGTCCCACACATCGCAACGAGACCACCTGGCCCCCTGCCATTCGCGGCCTTTTCTGTTACTTCGCGAGTCGAGGAAGAAAGTTGCTAACCCCATAGTCATCGATGCATCGGTGTCAGCAATCGCATCGAGTTTCCCTATTATTTCCGATAGGAACAAAACTCTTCGACGGAGGTTGAAAATGATCGCGCAGATACGCGTGACCTTGGCGAGTCGCGCGGTCGTTCACGCCTCCGCCAACAGATGGCGCCAGCGTATAAGTTCGCGAGCATATGCGTGGGTGTAGCTGCTGTCGAAGGAATGTTCAACGCTCATCGAAATAAACTTGCGAAACAGATTATTTAACGAGAAATCTAATCGCGTAGCTACTAAAGAGTCATTTTTTTGTTTGGAGCACGCAGCTTTGCCGGTATATTGAGCGACGAGCAGACATTCCTGTTTAACGTTACACGCGTCGTCGCTCAGCTGTCTAGTAGCTTACAGCTTTCTACCTTATCGACGCTACTCTCTCGTCATCGCGGCGATCGGTCGTCACTGGTTTCTTCTCGTACTCATCTCGTCTTTCTCCCGTGAGATAATACTCTGTCGTTTGGTCGAGTGACGCACGCAGTGGCCTACGAAATGTGACATAGGTACACCGAGCAGGAATGAATTATCGGTCATTCAAAATTTCGCGAGTTCACGCGTAACGCGAAACTCGTACGAGTCGAGATAGGTATTAGGATGTCCCTACAGTTATGCCATTCGCGGTGTATCGTAATAACGACTAACGAGTAATAGCATCAAGAAAGTTGGCACGAAAAGTATTACCGAAAACGAGCCTTTTTCGTAAAACATTTTTCCCTCGAATAAAAGCAACAAAAAATATTGTCCTCTAAAAGCATCAAATTCAATTCTATCACGAATACTAACACCAAAAAATGTTATATTTTGTTTTGCCTAAGAAATATTTGAGGACGCTAATACAATTTTCAATCAAACTACATCTTACAAACTACACGCGTCTACCTATATTTTTGTGTTAAGGGGGAAATCACTCTGGCGGCTCAAAATATAAATCAAATTTTGGGATTTTTTTTCAAAGAAACTAAATAACATCGAAATTCGGTATAAAGGTCTTTATTATACTAGTGTTCAACACTGCTAACAAATTTTATCGGAGCTCTACTGTACAAAATGGCGGCTCCCCAGCATTTTTCCAAGCGCCTATTTTTTTCATAGCTACGTGGCCGAATCCATAACTGCTGCAGTATTGATCCAAAAAAATCGATGAAGTATGATAACAACTTTGATAGTACGTAGGATTTTTTTTTTAAATTGATTTTTGCAACATTGGTGCGTTGTTGAAAAAAATCTCGAGAAATCGCATAAGAATTGTCGAAGCTACTATCGTACTTCACCGATTTTTTTTAGTTCACTGTAGTATCTTTGAGATTGCGGCTATGAAAAAAGACGGCGCTGGGAAAATGCTGGTAGCTGCCATTTCGTTCAGTAGAGCTCCGATAAAATTTATAAACAGACTTCGCTACTCGTGTAATAAATACCTTTTTACCGAATTCCAATATGTTGTTTAGCTTCTTTGAAAAAAATGCCTAAAGTTCCATCTATATTTTAGCGTCTGGAATGGTCTACCCCCTTGAAATATATCTTCACCAATACTTTTTGAGACATAACACAAATGGCATATGCCTCGAATTAACTCGTATATTAATTAGTATTCCGCACAATATTTTTTTCTCATTACATACTTAAAATATTTTCTTTAATATTCAAATATTTTAAAAAATTTCTTTTATTGTGCTAATGTTCGTGGAAATTTCGGTCAGGTGCTTTTATTCGTGTATAGGTAATAGAAAATTGAATCTACTGTTCGTTAGAGTAGTCGTTGAAACCATGGAGAGATCTACAACACTTTGTACACGCATTTTTCTTTGCTTGCAATGTGATCAGATACGTGATATTTCCTCTGTTGAGATGTTGCAATGAAACAAATTTCTCAGTATCGTAGAATCGCTGATTTTACACCGATCGACTGATAATCGATTTTTAAAGTATTCGAAGGGCCATTTATTAAGATGGTATGATAATCACGATGATCGTTTACCAATATTCGATTAAGTAAATTTATCATCCACCTGCTGACGAAAGATTGAAGTGTAAACGTAGAAGAGATACAAAGAGAGAGAGAGAGAGAGAGAGAGAGAGAGAGAGAGAGAGAGAGAGAGAGAGAGAGAGAGAGAGAGAAGCGAGAGAGAAAGAGAGAGAGAGGCTGCTGAAAAATGCGAAATTGGTTCCTCTTCTTCATCCACCGTAATTTTCGACGCGTCATGCCTTTCCAAGTATCATTCGTTATCAGTGATTTTGGAAAATGCAGTTAGCCTCTCGAAGCTTTTGATTAACGTCCGATGATTGATAACGAGACTTGTTCGCCGAACACTATTCGATTGAGCTTACGGTGTCGCGACGCGTCATACCATTCGTCATTGTACAAAACATTTGACTATTCTCGGTGACTGTTACGATACGTTGAGACGTGAGGATACCTGGCTATTCCTAAGATACGTGTTAATTGTCGGGATATTAGAGATCGCTTCACGTCGCACGTAACGTAATCGCGTTCGAACGAGCGACGGATCGTCACGGATAATTTCCGCACGGACGAAAGTCATCTCTCGGCTCGCAGCCATAGATATCGTTACCGCGTAGTTCGTCCCGTACTGAATCCGCCCGAAAACGATCCTACTCACACTCGTCTGTCGAATATCTCGTTCCATTTTCCGCCAAAGAAACATCGTTTCTCGAATATCTTCCCAGCTTCTCGTTTATTTCTCCAGCCAATCGGCGCTTTCATTTTCAACCGTAATCTCGATTTAACGCGGCTGCAAATCTCACGACGCCGCGATGCGGAGACCCGGTTGGCATACGAAGCATATAGAACAGCAGCGATCCCGTGACTTCGTTTCGAGAAAAAGGAGAAAAATATTAAGGACAAAGTAAAATATATAAATAAATAACAAAAGAAACGCGTCGTTCGGTATTAGGCGTGAAAATTTGGCAAATCATACGTGTCACAAATCACGTCGAAGAGAGACGCATCACGTTCGATGGCCGCGACATGTTTACATCGGCGGCGTCGCCTACCCCGATTCTGAAAGTTCGCTAATTTAAGCGTATCGCCGAAGCTCGACGTTGGACGTATCGCGCGGCTTACCGAAGGGAGGCCTCGAAGGAGAGATCCTCCGGTCCATCCGATGGGCTCGGTACCGCGCGGGGAGGCTGGCTACTCGCCATTTTTGGGTTCCCCACCCGCGAGTTTTGTGAACGCGACGCTGACGAGCGTCGCGACGGCACTCGACTCGCGTCGCTCTACTCGCTCGGGTAAGTAGGTGCTTATAACCCCCTGTCGTGTATCTTTTTATCGAGCTTAACATTCATTTCAGCAGTTTCTCGTTTGTTCGGAGCACAAAAAAACGACCCACGCAATAACCGTAATACCATTACCGACTTTTCCCGGACTCTTCAACGGCAAGTTTAAAAAAAAGCAACAAAAAAAAAAGAGTGTCGCGGTTTTCTTCCTCGAAGAGGAATGTAAAGAGAACGAAGTTAAAGCCAATCGAGACGTTAGATCGAAAAAAGTCGTAACACGAGTTGTATCATTGAAATCTTGATTTTTCGCACGTCGAAGGTGTCGCGAGATCGCGAAGGGAAAAATTCCTAGTGAGGTTGAATTGTTTGCAGGAACTTGTGCCGCGGAACTGCTCCTCTGCGCTAAACGCGTCGCGAAATGGACGTCCTCGACCCAGAAGAATATGATCTTCGAGGATGCTTTGCCTGCTGCAAAATTAACAACAACGCTTCGCTTATGCTTCAAGGGCTTACTTTTCAATTGCATTGTTGCGTAATGTCGTAAGTAGCATTAACACCGTAACACCGTAACCCACGTTTGATTTCCCGACAAGAAAACAATTTCTGTAACAAATAACGGAATGTCTCGCGAGTTTACCCAAAAAACCAATACACAAATAACAACAACAACGATCGAATCGTCGTTGAATGTCTCGCGTTTGGGCGTAGGTAATCAATAACAAATCACCGATTCTTTTTCCGAAGCTTTTCGGTTTCCGAGCTTTTCTCGCCTCCCGTATCCATTTTTAGCGCATTTTCAACGATTTTTTTCCTCCAACTCCTGCAATCTCTCGGAACGCTCAACGACGATGGGATGTGTGTTTGCCTTTACCCAGAGTGTTTTGGAACTGATCGCGAAAACCCAACGGAACGAACAGTTTTCATAATCGCTGGGCGACGAGAAACATTGGAAAAATTTCTATACGACTTTGGGGAAATGAGAAAGAATCGGCTATTACCAATCGGATAGTACTATTCTTCGTCGTGGGATTTCAACAGGATCGAGCCGGCTCGATCATGCGGGAAATTTCGATCAAAATTATTACCGAAATCGCAATGGTTTCGCAAAGTTTCGTAAATTCTATAAATAAGTCGCACAGTTAGATCGGATGTCGGTCGGAGTTGGCAGCCAAGTAAAGCCCGATCCTCTGGGACACAGACGCTTGGCGTCAGCCAACGTTGTCTTATTTATAGACCGGCCTCTCCACAGCTATTTCCGTAGACGCCGTTCTCTCTACGATGGCATTCTAATGTAAGCCGAGGCACACCGACTAGCCGTATATGATCCTTCACGAAATCGAAATAAGCAAGGAAATGTGTCCTCCTCGATGACGTGTCATCGGCACCTCGTCGCAGTAGTCGGAGCTTTTTTGGCCGCTTTGGCGATTCGTCGAGTGTCGCGGAGAAAGAAAGGGGTTCTGGAACACCTCTCGTCGGATATACCGGATATGCTCGATCACGGCTCATCTTTCCACGCAAAAAGATATTCGAGCCGTATAACACGATCGACATCCCCTCAATACAGTAGACCAGTCGAAATGTTTTCCGTTTTTATCGTCTCGTATGGGAAAACTCTTCGGACGACGACGCGCTATTTTACAGCGAATCTCTTTTCCTACCGAATGTATTTCACCAGGTATGAAATTTCCCGGTCGATCGCAACTATGTAAAACACGTGTAACCCCGTCGTTCTCATTTCACGCGATTAAATACAAATTACCGATCCGCTATCCACGTTTTTTCAAGCCTTACCTGATCTCAGGATCGGCTTCCCAAGAAACTCGAGAAACTGCCAACGATAATGGAACTTTTAGAACCGAAAGTCCTACCATGCTTTCCCTTATCTCTTCAAGATTATCGACTTCTTCCGGAGGAACTTTGAATTTAATCGATTAGCCACGAATCGCTTTCTCAGACGAACTTCCAAAGTTTCCTCGAAAAACATTTGTATTCATAAAGAAACAGAACATTAGCATTTCTAAAGATTCTCTCGAGTGATAACAATGAGCAAATTGAAACAATTTCCAAGTGCTTCTGTGACTTTGGTTTTGGAGAGGGCGGATGGTTACGTTGGGTTACACAGGTTGTTATGTTAGCTTCTATCGATGCCGAATGATGTTGACCACGACGCTTTTGACGTGAGCTAGCAATCGTGTGTTTTTGTGACTAACGTGACTCGAATTTTGATGACGACGGACGATAAAACGTTTCACTTTTTTCCATTCAAGGGGGTACGTACACTTGGAGACCTAAAAAAATACTTTCTCAACGAATTTTTTGACAAAGTTTACTTATCTAATAATAAATGTTCTGGCACTCGAATAATGTAGTTTGTGCGAAGTTGTGACAATTTTTTCAGGAGATTATAGTCACAAATAGCGTAGTTATAGTCGATCTTTGGGAGATCAAAAAAAAAGTTATGCCTTGCTTGAAATGGTATAAATTCGTTAATAATGCTCGGATGTTTGTGAAATTTTGTCAGAATATTTATGAAATGATGTATTGGTAAGGGAAAGTGAAAAAAAATATCGATTTTTGACAGTCTCGAATATACGTACCCCGTTAATGCACGATCCATGTTTGTTGAATGTGCGATTGCCAATCGCGAGGAGAGAGCGCGAACTTGAACCTGTCTTCTTGTTGATAGTTCTCGAATCGGCGTACGATTTCGTACAGATTCTAGGAGAGAGTCATCCGATTGTTTTCGAGCGCGAAATAGTAGCGTTGATTCCTGTAACCGAAGCATCTGTTTAACCGAAGTTATTTTTACCTCGCGGATTAACACGATTGGTAGAGGGAGAGTATTTCCAATTTATGAAACGGTATCGCCCTCTGCTTCGAGCTGTTTGCTCGGAAGCGAACATTTTTCTGGCGAAAGTACGAAGAAAATTGAGATGTGCTTTTCATTTTACAGCGATCGTTTTAGTTACGTGAGGAAAGTCGCAATAAAAAAGCCGCCACCATGGACGCGATCAAGAAGAAAATGCAAGCGATGAAGCTTGAGAAGGACAACGCGCAGGACAAAGCTGATACCTGCGAGGGACAGGCGAAGGAGGCGAATCTCCGTGCCGACAAAGTTCTGGAAGAGGTCAACGACCTGCAGAAAAAGCTCCAGCAGGTCGAGGCTGACCTCGAGGCCAACAAGCAGAACTTGGAACAGGCCAACAAGGACCTCGAAGAGCGCGAAAAATCCCTCACCAACGTGAGTTCCTCCCCCATTGGCGGAGCTTCCATTTCCGCTATATTGACATTTATTAACGTTGAATTGAACGCGTCGCAAACTCACGCGGTGACGTGTTTTTAGGCCGAGTCCGAGGTGGCTGCTTTGAACAGGAAAGTTCAGCTGATCGAGGAAGATCTGGAACGCTCCGAGGAACGTCTTGGAACTGCTAGCACCAAGCTCACCGAAGCTTCCCAAGCTGCCGACGAATCCAGCCGGTAATCTTATTCGCGAATCGATACCGATGCGTCGGAATTTCACCGGCATTTCGTCTTCAAGCACGAAATGAAACGGATATCGCGTGCGATTTCTTTTTCAGTATGTGCAAAGTATTGGAGAACCGCAGCCAACAGGACGAGGAGAGGATGGATCAGCTGACGAATCAGCTGAAGGAAGCTCGTCTCCTCGCTGAAGACGCCGATGGAAAGTCCGACGAAGTCTCGCGCAAGTTGGCCTTCGTTGAAGACGAGCTCGAGGTCGCCGAGGACCGTGTCAAGTCCGGAGAAGCGTAAGTGTTACCCCTTGATCGTGACATTGCTGCATTACCTTTGGTCGAGGTTAAATTTTGGATATTTTTCCATCCCCAGAAAAATCATGGAGTTGGAGGAGGAGCTCAAGGTCGTTGGTAACAGCTTGAAATCCTTGGAGGTCTCGGAAGAAAAGGTACGACGCGTGGTAACCGATGATTAAGCGTGTTCTCGAGCTCTATTTGAGACCCGTCCCAGTTCGTGACTCATCCGGTGCATCGGACGATGCGCGATACCCTGAATCCTCCGTATTCTTGGAGGCTGCGCGAACATGCCTAAAAATAAATGAAGAGTACATTTTCATACTCACGAGGAAAATTCCTCGTTACTGGTGCTCTTTCGCTCCCTCTATCTCTCTCTCTCTCTCTCTCTCTCTCTCTCTCTCTCTCTCTCTCTCTCTCTCTCTCTCTCTCTCTCTCTCTCTCTCTCTCCTCTCTCTCTCTCTCCTCTCTCTCTCTCTCTCTCTCTCTCTCTCTCCTCTCTCTCTCTCTCTCTCTCTCTCTCTCTCTCTCTCTCTCTCTCTCTCTCTCTCTCTCTCTCTCTCTCTCTCTCTCTCTCTCTCTCTCTCTCTCTCTCTCTCTCTCTCTCTCTCTCTCTCTCTCTCTCTCTCTCTCTCTCTCTCTCTCTCTCTCTCTCTCTCTCTCTCTCTCTCTCTCTCTCTCTCTGAGGCTAATTTTTTGTCCTCCAAATCTATACTCCTTCATTCGTCCGATTGATGTTCTTTCTGCAAAAGCTGCAGCCGTCAAAGTTTTCAATTCGATTTGCAGGCCAACCAAAGAGTCGAAGAATTCAAGCGCCAATTGAAGACCTTGACCGTCAAGCTAAAGGAGGCGGAAGCTCGTGCCGAGTTCGCCGAGAAGACCGTCAAGAAGCTCCAGAAGGAGGTTGACAGGCTTGAAGGTAAGTTTCCATCCAACTTTGTTCTAATCGACATCGCGTCAAATTTTCCAACGTGAAAAGTAAACGAAAGTCAAAAGCTTGTTTTCTACGTCGACGAGAAGTACTTCTCGTGCTTCGAATCTGTCCAGTTGCGTTTCTCCAGATTTTCATTTCATCGTGTCCTCGTAACGAAGCAGAATCTCTCTCTCTCAGCTAGCCTAAACTTTCCCAGTTCATGAAAATGCAACTGCAACTTTATTGCCTCCCCGTCTGTTTGTACAGCACGAATCGAGATGACGCAACGTTTTTAAGATACAGCTTATTAGTTTGTACGAGTCGCGCTTTTACAGCCGCGGGTACATTTCCTCGACGATGCGAGATCGTGTTTAACTATTCGTAACTCGAATTCTCCGATACCTTTCGCCCTCGATCCTCTGGCACCCCTAGATCGGCAAGGATCGATCGTAATCGCGACCGATTTTTTTAACCTCGGCGTCGTTTCTCGTTGCAGACGACTTGTTCAACCAGAAGGAGAAACACAAAGCAATTTGCGACGACTTGGACTCGACATTCGCTGAACTTACCGGCTACTAAAAACTATCACATCAAAATACTTTTATTCCCATCCACACGAATTTATCACGCTTCGTTACCCAGATCACGGGCATCGCACTCGATCGAATCCTTTTTTCCCCCCCTTTTTTCCCCCCGAATCGAACTTTTCGCAGCCTTATTTTTCTCCTCTCCCAGATGAAAAGCCAGAGTTCCATTTATTTTCTACTACTCGTGTTTATTATTAGTTGTTTCGTACGCGTTCGAGTGCTTTCGCTCGTGGATCACAAACTTTCTCCCCGAAAACAAACCATGCCACGATATTTTCTACAATATTTGTTTATATACAAGAAATTCCTTCTCGATACACACAGTTTCAATACGTAACACGGTCTAGTTATTTTAGCCGCGCTACATCTGCAGTCGCAAGTCAGGTACTTTTGCTCCCTGTAGATATAGCTCTGTATGCGTTGATTGTATACCTGTGTGTATCCGTTGTAAATTTTCATACATTCATCCGTTCATTTTTCCTCCAGCTGACGATGATTGTTCTCGTGACGAGTGGTCAGATGCCAACGTAATTAATCCCCGAATGTTTATTCGCAACTTCATCAGCAACTTTTTCCAAATTTTTCGGAAAATAATCGTTCCCAAATTCATCGAAAAATTTCCTACAATTTTCTCTACGCTTTTCAATTTCGTGCAAAAATAATAGTCCCTCGCTAACCGCTGCAAATTTACCAAACGACCGTCCCGTCCCGTTTCTTCGGTTTTCTTCACAACGATTTTCCTCGCAATTATTAATCATCAGATTCGTTTCCATAACTTCAAATCCATCCGGAGCAAATATTCTGATCAAAAATATTACCTGAAACTAAACTTTCCCAAATTCACCCAGGAATAATCATTTTAAACTTCATTTTCGAATTCTCAAATTCACTCGATTCTCTAATAATTTTCAAATTCATTCGACGATACACGATCTTTTTGCTCGATTTTCAACAAAAACATCGCAAAATGAACTCTTGCGATCGGATTTGCGTTTCATTTCGACTGAATTTCTCGCTGTTTTGTCCCAGTGTTCTCTTCTCTCTCCCAGTATCTATTGGTAGTTGTTGTGTTTGAATTTCGATCGTGAAAAGAAACAATTCGAATTGGCAAAAATCAGCAAATTTCCTCAAATGACAAATGACGAACCGATCGAAGTAACCAAATTTTCGCATCCTGATTCACCTACCCGCAATCTCTGATACGCAATCGCTTCACTTAGAAAATGTAATTTATTGACGGACAGAAAGTTTTCACCGTTTCGATACGTGCTTTTTTTTCTTTCATTTTTTACCTCGCGGGTGATAATTTTTGTTTGACAGACAACGATGCTCCGTTTTTCCGGTACAATCATCGAATAATACATTCACGAATTCACGTGAAGTTTTCTCTGACCAGAGAACAACGAATCTGCACGGCGTACGAGAAATAATAACGTGATTTTTTCTCGCTTACAGACGAGCTTGGAATCAACAAGGACAGATACAAGTCTTTGGCCGACGAGATGGACTCCACCTTCGCCGAATTGGCTGGATATTAATTACTTCGCGTCCGATAACAGTAATTATCCATATTTCATCGACAATATTGAAACGCTCCATCGAAACCACCCAGAAAAAAACACCGACACAACATCTGAACACATGTCTAAATATCACCACACTATGTTAATACACGGTTATATAAATATTATAATAATAAATATTATTACTACTTATTGTACGAAACGTTACGGTATGGTATTTAATAAATGGCTGTAAATGTTTTAAATCGTTCGATCAGAGAGCATACTTTTCTCGTACATTTATTCGCGAGGGGTCCGGTTACTCACCTTTTGAAAAAAATTAACGAATTTCGTAAATGAATAGACGTAACTCCTCTTTCAATCGAGGCAATTCTCGATTATGCCAGAGCCCAGTGAAAATTGATTGGCGAGCCCGCATACGTGAGACGCCTATGAAGTAGGCAATTTACCTTACATCGATGCAGCTAGGCTTGCAGCCAAGCACTGCCCACCGACATAGAGCGCCTGTCGACGGGCAACCCAACTCGCACGTGCGCACCGCGGGCTGCGTCCGTCGAGAGAACGACCACGAGCCGATGAAAAAAATAAATCCGAAAACGAAGCTCATCGAATCCAATTGAACAGATGAAGAAATTCGTCGAAGCTCTCCTTGCTCGACGTTACACAGTGTCACTTCGAATTGCTCGGTTCTTCCGTCAACAGAAATTACAGTTGACGCGTTTGGAGTGCGATGCGAAGTTTCACTCGATTGTATCTCGATATCATTACAACATGATTTTTAATTTCGCATCTCCGATCGAATAGGAACGCGATTGCACCGAGGAATGGGTAACTATAAATCGGCGCACTCACCGTCTAGTGATCGGTATCACGTTCCTCGTTTATATTCGGCATTCGGACAATGGAAACAATTGAGCAGACAGGTCCACAAAATTGAAAAAGTGGTCCGTGCTGGGTGTCCGACTACTATTTTCCGGAGTATTTCATCCCGCTGGACACGTATCTAAAGTCAAAATCGGGGATCAGACAACTTACAACCGAGAAACACCAAAAAAAAAAACAAAAAAATCACGATCCAGTAATTTTCCCTGCATGACAATTTCTACTACGCTTGTTTCCTCCTCGTCGAGTTTTTCTTATTAGCATCCTGCAGTAATCTGCAAACATGTTAACTCCCCACTGGCCCCGAATTGTATGCAGTTGTATGCATTTTGACTTCGGATTTGTATTCTGCGGCAAAAAAATACTCCGGAACAGAGTAGTCGGACACCCAGCGCGGACCACTCTTTTAATTTTGTGGATCTGTGTTGTTCGTAAAATTCGGTGGAAGAGATGCGGCGATGATGCGGCGACCATGATAGCAGAGCTCACTGGAAATTCGGGAAAATGGGTGAGAGGTAATCGTAGTCGGGTGTTGTTACAAAATAGTTGTTTATTGATCCCCTGGCTACACAGGTAATTTATCCCCATTACATTACTTCGTAGCAGCTCTCGTTCACAATTCGACGCTCGAATCGCATCGTTTCGAAAGCAATTTAAATGGATGCCGATCGGCGTTGTATTCCACGTAATCATGGGAATGTTATTTGGTGTGCTCAACGATATAACAATTCAATCCGTGCAAACATTTCATATCCAAATTATTCACGAGTAAAAATCTCTGCTCTCGGTTGCGTTCATTCGCTTACACGTATATGCACGTATGCGCGTACGTAACGGTGAAATACGATTCGATACAGAGAAAACTTTGTTCGCGTAGTAGTTTTTCCACGGCAAAATTCACTCGACGTTTCATCGAAGCCGCGTCGTACAAGAAACGAGCAAACGTGGCTCGCGGCAAGGTCGTAGTGAAAAATTGGCTCGCCATTTTTCTTTCTACGAAATCGATCATTTTTCATACTTATCACGACGAGACAAATTTTACCGTTCGATTTAACATTTCGAGCATACAATTCATTGTGGTTACAGGGTGTCTTAAACTCAGCGTACCAAAATGAAGATTCTCCGTCGTCGAAAATTACCAAAAAACACTTCGCACGACTCGATTACTTTTTCACGCTACTTCGCACCGAAACGAACTGTTCGCAAAATTGACGATGGCTATTTGTTTCAAATCTACTTTGTTTCCTTCTTTTCAAATTTTTACCGCGCGTCGACGATCAATGATTTCTCGGAGATTGGTACGGACGCGTGTAGGCACCCTGGATACGAGAGCAGCACTCACCTTCGTTGCTATACAATTGATCGTAATGAATAATTTAAAAAATTACAAGTTTTCTAGATAAAAATTCACATATTTAATACTATTCACTCGAGTTGCGTGTGTGTTTACTGCATGCATCACATAACTTTTACGCGCAATATGACTATGCCGTCGCTTATTCGTCAATTTAATTCTTTCGTCTATCCGTAGGAAAGAAAATGAGACGGTATCCTCGATTTTCATTCGTACGTACGTGAAGAAAATTCATCCGTGTCGAGTAAGTAAATCGAACGACTGATAAGTTCGAATTTGTCAAATTACCTCACGGTTTCTAGTCTTCTAATCTGAATTCGGAAAATATTCAACAGAGCAACGGCATCGATGGCTCGTCGTTGGTGGAATGAAAAACAAAACAGACTCGCTAATGAATGGTCGTCCAATGCAATGTCCATTGAAGATGTTGTCGGTTATCAGTAGTACGCTGTTTTTTTTCTCCTTCATGAATTCTAAAATATCTATGAATCGACAAATTATTTTACACCTATACACATACCAATCATACACATTTATATCATACATTTTTTTTTATACGTATAAATATATAATTTATATAAATTTAGAAATGCTCCGATATAATATCTTCAAATATACAACTATCCAAGCTAACGATATTGCTGAGATATCGATGAATAAATAAACCTACAAATCATATCGATTCGTAAAATTACGTTTTCGGATCGGCTGAAGTTTGAGATGATTCCTAAGTTTCTCGTAATCGGATACCGTTACTCTGTTATATTACTTGTTACTTATCATTTACCGACGGGTATTACAATTCACGAAGAGATCACCCTTAATTAACTCTTCGAAGTCCTTTTTAGTCAAGCTGTTGTCGATTGATCTCGACACAGGAACGTAAATACGTCTCTTCAAAATTTGCCTACAGTAAGAACTAAAAACGATAAGAGAATAACAACAATAACAATGATAAAGGATGATAAATATCCGAGTGATCACAACGTCGAACTTGCAAAAATGTTCGCAAAACGTCTAAACGTAGTTGAGAATGAATGATTTGAAGCGGCGAAGTGTCCGCCCGAGCGTCGTTCGTACTACTTGAAATCGTTTGCTCGTCACCGAGTCGGGCATAATTCAATGTATTTATAATTACGAATACGAATTTATTCACATCGTGATTTCGATGTGAATATGAATACAAATTTATTGATACTTCACTCATCTGTAAAAAAAAAATTCACTCTAGAATCTGTGAATACAAATGTATTCGCAAATAAATTGTGAATACAAAGAAATTCACACAACGAGTTGTGAATTTTCGCGTATTTAACACCGATTAAAATCAAATTCACTATAATCATGTAACAATTTATACCGAAAGTGAGTTCTCGCATCTTTCACACAAAAACATGTCAAATATTCAGCTAAATAAAAAAATATGATTTTTAAAATTTGGTGACGTATAGAATTCTCCATGTGCCGCACATTCGCTCCATTTGTCTCTTTGGATTGTCTAACACTTTACCACGTGTCTACTTGTTCAGGTTGTGATGCCTTGCGGGCCGGTGTCGGATTCTGAGGAAATTTCCTGATTTAACAAATTATTAATTTGAAGAAAAAAAATCGTGAATATTCTTTCCCCTCCCTTTCACCGTAGGAACTCACTTTCGGTATAGATTGTAAGATGATTATCGTGAATTTGATTTTAATCTGTCTGAAATAGCGAAAATTCCCAACTCATTGTGTGAATTTTTTCGTATTTACAATTTATTCGTGAAGATATTTGTATTCACAGATTTTGATGTGAATTTTTTTCTTATTTGCAGGCTTTCATGGGAATATTCCCATTTCTTGTGAATAATCACGTTGTTTTCAGTGAATTTATTTGTATTTACAGGAAAATCTGCGAATACGATCGTATACGTGTTTGCAAATAAGTAAAGTATGAATAAATTTGTTTGCGTATTCACATCAAAATCACGACGTGAATAAATTCGTATTCGTATTTCTAAATAGAATTGTGCCCATCTCTGGCCCGCAGAGTCTGTCGTCGCGCGCGTGGATCGTTTTTCCATCGTTTGGTTGACACTTGATAGGTGAGCCGTCGATCAAAAATAAACGATCAAACGAATATTCGGAACATTCTCGCAAGATGGCGGAACCGTGCGACGCGGATCGATTTACAATCTAAGTAAATCGCATAGAAAAGCATTATTTATTTCTCTATATAAGCGTAACGTTACCACGGGTTTTGAAAACTTTCAACGGCAGCTCTGTAGGTGCCTCAACGAGCAGCCTTCGTACGCATACGAAAATTCTGGAATCACTAGAATATTAAAATACTAAAATACTAAAGTACTAAAATACTAAAATACTAAAATACTAAAATACTAAATTACTAAAATACCAGAATACTAAAATACCAGAATACTAAAATACTAAAATATTAAACGGCTAAAATACTAGAGATTTGGTACTCGCGAGAACAACCGAGAAAGCGATCGTTTCTCCTTGCATTCCGACAATTTCGCTTCACCGATCGATCGTATTCCCCGCCAGCGTCCTCGTTCTCCAACAGACCATCGACAATAACGGTAGAATCAATCAAAAATCAATGAAAAAATAAAGGCAAAAGTTGAGGCGAATCGATTCGCGAGGCAAATAAGTAATCGATGCTCGAACGAACGACCGACGATACGAGTAAATAATAATAGGAAATGTTCGAGGATCGCTCGAGTACGATAGAATAGAATTCTTTCATTTGAATTTTATATCTCCGTGTTATTTGTTCATTTATTTATATAAGTACTCAACTACTCAGGCACGCTTGCGCTAGTTAAACAACAACCCCCGTAATGAAATCATTTTAACAACGTAACAAATTTATGCCGGTTATCGATTATTCGATAAATATAATAGTTTCTCACAATTCTTCCGCACTGCGATTTACAATCCAGTTGTAATTATAATATTTGGTAATTTGTAAACAAGCCTAAAATCAGCGATAAATATTCAACGCGTTTCCGATAATTTCTCTATGTATATAATAGGTATGTATATAATCGTAATATAAATAAAAATGATAATAATATTAATAATAATAACCACAATAACCATAATAATCATAATAGCCATAATGACCACAATAACCATAATAATCATAGTAATAATAACAATCATAATAATAATGATAACAATAAATATAATAATAATAATAATAATAATAATAATAATAATAATAATAATAATAATAATAATAACAACACCAACGATAATAGTAATGATAATAATAACAACAACAAAAATCATAACAATATTGATAATAATGATAAGAATAGTGATAACGGCTATTACGTTAGTTTATACGTTAATTAAAACTACTTAACAATATATACAAACGTATTGTTTCTTTTGCTTCATTATCAACACTTATGTACAGTTGTCGTTTATTCGTGAATAAGTAAAGCTCGAAGTTACGTTCTCGCGCGTCGATCAGTCCTCGATCATCGATGCGTCGTCGTCGTTTCATAATTATGATCGGGTTGGAGGCAAGGCATTCGCGCAGAAAATCACAAAAATCGAGGGATATTTTTTTCGCAGCGGTCGCGATATTGAAAACGGAAGTTTTGGGTCGTCCGGAAATTTGAGTCCGTATGAATCGTAGGACTGGCGTCGCGCATCGACAGAAAACGTATCTTCGTCCTAATTAATTATCTCGATGTAATTATAGTATATTCACATCAATAAGTCTTAGAACGTTTCGTTTTTCGACGACAATTTCTCTCGCGCTGTCGTTCGAACATTTTTACCGGTCGCTATCCACGCTCGAAAGCTTCCCTCATCGCGAATGGGATGGAGAAGACGATTTTGTTTCTCACGAGTGCGAGACGTTGGGCTCTATGCACATTTTTTCCGAACATGGAATTCCGCGAATTACGAACGCGAAGAGTGATTTTCCAAAATTTGATTCGATAATGAAATATCGAAGGAGGGTTTTGTTTTCCGGACGCGTATAGCACGAAATTTTCGAGCCAGAGCGATAAAAAGTGTTGTCGAGAAACAAAACATCGTAATAAATATCAACATGTATACGTATGCATGTAAGAGTTACTTTTTTCTATTCGGTACGTTATTCGCGTGTTACATATTTTGCCGTCCATTGTTAGCAATACGTGGATCTCTAATATGAAACACCCTGTATCACTGTTGTAACCTTAGCTTAGTACTGTTTCGAAAAATCGCATTAGCTATGATCTAACTTGGTGTAGTAATATAATTAGTAGGTAATCTTTGGTCAATTGATATAACAACTAGATGGCAATAACCACTGGATAATGTGTAAAGGCCTTGCCGTATAATTTAAGAATTAACAGTAGGTACATATTACGTAATGATAACGATGGTAATTAGAGTGTCGGCGATACGAATGGGAAATAAATCAATAACACGATCGAAGATGTTCGCGGAGCGCCGAAAAAGCATTGTTTCGAATACTCGCGAACGACAAATCGGTTTCCGGTTTTTATTATTTTTCGTTCGTTCGTTTTCGGCACTTTTTTTTCTTCTCGTTTGTCGGAGGAGTGGGCATCGTTTCGTCGAATCGCCAGACTGATGGTCGACAACGATCGTTGCCAAGGATGACGCGAGTAACGATGGGGAGATAAAATGACGTGAGCTAGTATAATAAGTATGCCGTACGGACGCGTTACAACGAAAGGGAAAAATTCGTATAAACCGTCGAAACACTTATTTCCATAATATAATTCATGTTTATCTATACACATTATATAGACGTTGTAGTCGTAAAACTTTAATACCATAGCATTCCCGCGTAAAAACGCCGGTCACCACCTATATCGTCGTATTATCCTATGCTGCGTTTATAATTTTATAAATATAACGTTATACACGATAAGGGACCTTATTATTATTAAAAGGTAATCGATGATATTATCTTCAGGCATAACTTGCTCTCGCGTGAGTGTGTTGCGTCGCGCGTAACTCGCCGTGTACCTTGGCTCTACCGTACTACTACTACTACTACTACTACTAGTACTACTCCTACCACTAATACTAATACTACTACTACGGCTATTAATACTACTACTATTACTATTTCTATTACTACTGCTACTACTGCTACCACTACCACTACTGCTAACACTACGGCTACTACTACTACTACTACTACTACTACTACTACTACGACTACTACTACTATTACTACTACTACTAATACTACTATTGCTACTACTACTACTATTACTCGCACACACGCGCGCGCGCACACACGCACACGCATCTACCCAGACGCGCATACGAGCACAAGATGCATACACGCGGACGTATCGCGTAGGTAAGAAAAACGATAAGGCTATTTTAGAGAGAATGGAGTTTTTGTTTAGTATTAGTTTGGGTTAGACTCAGCGTTGTCCGTCTACCTTGCGTAGATCTCGTATCTTTATTTCGCATACGTCGTCGCTTCGCGCGTACAGGATGAGTTTCCCGAAGCGTCGGACGTGCGCGCGCCTCCGCGAATGTCGCGTGTCATCGATCGTTGGTTCGGTATTCGATCAATGAACGGGATACGAAGTGAAATTTGTGATCGGCATTCATCGACCTAAGCTGGTAGCTCGATGTATCGCGGAGCCGCGCGACCCGATATCCGCAAGCTGCGAGAATTCAATCTGCACAACGCAGCTATGAGAACTCGTGGTTTACAACAGTTCACACTCGCGAAGACTCGGAAATGGATCGTATTTTCGTGCTCGCGTGAGCCGATTTCGTTGGGGTGCGATTATGACGGGGTTCGGTGTGATCCGAGGAAAAACGGGTAGCTGCGGAATTTGCCAACGAACATACGATCCGCGCTCGTGCGTCGTGAATTGAACTGGCAATGAGACACACGCGCACGTGTCTTTTAAGGAGAAACGGAATCTCGGTTTCTGGCGCTTACCACTTCGCGCCGTTTAATCGTCCGTTGATCGGTTTCACCTACGATCGTTAACGTTCCCGATTTTTTACCATCGTACAACGTTTCGTTTCGAGTGACGTGTGTGATTTACCGGAGCTACCATGTACTCTCGAGAAATCTATATAAAAATAGTGTGCAGTTGCCGTATCCAGTGTGCAAAAGACTCGACAAAGAGAGAGGGGGGAGACAGAGAGACAGAGAGAGAGAGAGAGAGAGCGAGGGGAAGAGGGTGAGAGGGGTGGACAGGGGAGAGAAAGAGAGAGGGAGAGAGAGAGAGAGAGAGAAAGCGAGGGGGGGGGGGGGGCGGAAGAGAAAGTAGAACGTTTTCGACGAACAATATGGTTGGTCTTCTTGGTCCCGTTCCATGGCATCGTCGTCAGAGATAGGTACATCAAAAACCATGAAACTGCATATTCAACAAAAATGACGGATCTGACGAGAAAATTGTCGCGGAGCAGCGTTTCCCTCGTTCGAGGTGAGTCCACGTCACGCGGTCAGATGCATCCGAGAGATGACGCAAGAAGTTTGCGAGTTGAAATGGCGAAAGTCACGCGATCGGGTTAGTTCGCGCGTGACGCGCGGTACCGTTTCAGCACGAGATCGTCTTGTCGGTTCCGACATTTGTCGAGGTGGAAGGAGAAAGAACAGGTGTAGGAGATGGGTGTCGAGTTGAATGACGTTGATATATTAAAATTAGGTAAAAGTTTTTGAGGCACGGTTGTCGGGCAGAAGGCAGTCCGCAGCAGGTGGAAAAATCCTTGCGCCTCGCATTTGCTCCGCCGTTTGGCATCCGTCATCGTTCAACGTCAACCGAAACTCGGCGACGAGAGATTCGCGTTATTCCACTCGAATGATCATACATTCGGTTTGTCTTTTCCAGGATAGTAGAAGCCGCGCGTCGGATGCCGATGCACGCGAGTCTCGTCGAGGCGAGTTCCAAGCTCTCTCGCGCGTTCTCCCGATGATCGAACGTCGTCGTCGTTGTAGTCTCGTTTGTAGCGCTGGCAACAACCCCTTTCTCACCCTCTGGCATCGACTCTCTCCTCCCTCGCTTCGTATTCGTTCCTACGCGGGACCAGACATCATTGGGTTGGGTTGGGCTGCGTTGGGTAAGGTTGGTGTTGGCCGACGTTACCCGGTCGCAGTCCTGGCGTAAATGTACGTACCTACGCGTACTCGTTGTCGCTGTAACGAGCGGTAACTTTTCCCACCATATTCTCTACCCAAGCGAAGAACTACGCTTAGAGAGAGAGAGAGAGAGAGAGAGAGAGAGAGAGAGAGAGAGAGAGAGAGAGAGAGAGAGAGAGAGAGAGAGAGAGAGAGAGAGAGAGAGAGAGAGAGAGAGAGAGAGAGAGAGAGAGAGAGAGAGAGAGAGGGAGAGAGAGAGGGAGGGAGAGAGGGAGAGAGAGAGAGAGAGTGAGGAGGGAGAGAAGTAGATAGATAGATAGAGAGAGAGAGAGAGAGAGAGAGAGAGAGCGTAGCAACGAGGCTGATGATAAACGGCAGAGTAACGCTCGACACGTCGGACGAAGGTGCCCGCTGTTTATCAGTAGGAGTGCTGCGGCTGCAGGGACGAGGCTCAGCTGGGCGCCGAAGGCCCCGGACCTTGATTGCTGCTACCAAGGCCGGTGGCGGATTGAGAGGTCGTCGGAACCGTAGGCTGATGACCGATCGTGCCGTGATGCCTTCCAGTTTCGGGCACGAGATGGGGTGTTCTGCTGGATATCGGCGGTAGCACGGGACTCGCGGGCCACGGATGAAGGGATGCCGTACTCGGCGCCGACGGAACGCTCCTCGAGTGCGGTAAAAGTGGCGAGGTCACCAGGCTCCCCAGAGGATGATGCGCCGGAGCTGGACTTCCGGGTATACCGATGCCTAAACCGCTACCACCGCCGGACGTCACGATGGCCGCTGTGTCCGGATGCAAGAAATTACGCCGCTGCTCCAATCTCTCGGCGTGCTGGGCCAGGCTACGGGTCAACGCTTCCGGCAACATTTCCACCTGCTCCTGAAGCGCCGTTAGCTTGTCCTCGACGCTGACCAAACGCTCCTCCAAAGCGTCCTGCCTCGTGCTCATGTCCGAGACGATCTCGTAGACGGTGTTCTGCGTCTGCGCATACGTAAGAACGGGCGTCAATACCTGTGCTCTAGCTAGACCTTCGAAAGCTACATCGCACGTGGGGGTTTTTGCCAAGGTCACCGGGATACCGGGACGCTGTTAACCTAACCGGATCGTATCTTCCCTACGCACATCCACCCAACTACTACCTTGTTTCTTTTCATCTCCCCCTCCGTCCCCGAAGGGAGTGCCGACACTCTTACGCGAAATAGTATTGTACGAGGACGATATACACGCATACTCCGCTACGTCCTGCCCCACGTCGTCGTAAACGCGATCGACCAGCTGCTTGGTAGCGTACGTATCGGTACGTACGTACTTACGTTCCGCAGAAGCGTGCGAATCGAGAATACTCGTCTGCTCTAACAAATAGAAGCACCGATTTTCGACTATACACGAGTAAAAGCACTAAACCGAAATCCGCCCCGAAAAAACTGCGGCGTTGTAAATTTTCATTTGAATTTATTGTTTATTCTAAGAATTGCAAACATGCAATTAAATTCACTGAAAATCAATTGCTTATAAAATCGTATTCTATTCACTCTGTAACAACGAAAACGTAATTTGAGGTTGAAATAAATTATTTTTTTCTAATATTTGCTACAGAAATATCTTTATACCATTTTTACCTGTTGATTATGCCCTTAATAATAATTAGCGGATATATTTATTAGGTAAAACAAAATACAACATTTTGTGGTGTTAATATTCGCGTTAGAATAAAGTTTGTTGCTTTTATTCCAGGGAAAATGTTTCGTTCTCCTTATTCGCGAATAACTCGTTTTCGGTTTCAATTTTCGTGTTGAGTTTTTTGGCGCTGTCATTCGCTAGAGCTGTCGGAATGTCAAAAGCATTTTCAAGTCTTGAAAACCGCTCCGTTTCCGGTCCCGATATTATTATTATTATTACTATTACTATTATTATTATTATTATTATTATTTATTGCTATTACTTTTCAGGCACAGCCACCGAATGGGCAGAATTTTGGAAAATTAGCTACTCGTCGAGCATCGATGATGAATAGTGGAATGAAAAAATAGTAAACAGACCTTCGCCATGTCCGTGATCGTGTTGGCGTTGTCCATTAATTTTCGTTGATCCATTTTAACTTTCCTGAGCCTGAAACATGGGAGGTAAGGGGGAATGTACTTGCAATTCGGTTGTTAGGCAGAAAAATTGATATAGACAAGGGAAATCAGGAGAAACTGCGCGTTCGTCGAGTAATTTATTTTTCATCGTGAGACTTACGCGTAAATTGCTAAGAGAAATTTTCGTTGGTGAGTTCGAACGCGGCCAGGATTCACGCGCTTTACTAGCCTTGTGTGCTTGTAGATGAGCCAAGTTTCCCTGAGGACGTTGGCGGCTGCATTTTTCAACTGCAACGGTAACGAAACAACTGTAATGCGAACGCTCGTGAATAATGCTGTCGCGAATTCGCTCGTTTAGGCTCGACGATTCGACTGCAATTGAGACGAGGTGCGGCCATCGAGCATTCTTTTTACAGTCGTAGGTACTTGAATAATTACCACTCCGAGACAACGGAGCACACGACGAGGTATGCAAGTGATGCGGGTCAACCCCGAGGGAACAACGCCTCGTTTTGAAATTTATTCGCCGATTTCATACTTCGTTTCATTCGTCGCGAAATCGATTTCACCTATTGCGAAAAATGCAGTGGATGGAAAAACTGCGACGCCGATGTAAAATGTTCAGGGGTGTGCGAATATTCGAATAGTTCGAATCATTCGAATATTTCGAACCACTTGAATCATTCAAACTATTTGAAGAATTGGAACTTATCGAATGATTTACGTTATTC
The DNA here is from genome assembly GCA_963969455.1 of Arge pagana. NCBI lineage: Eukaryota > Metazoa > Arthropoda > Insecta > Hymenoptera > Argidae > Arge > Arge pagana. The sequence continues at coordinate 19,842,676 of OZ018309.1, read as the reverse complement.
ACATTTTTTTCAAATAACTAACTGAAAAAAAAATCCGAAATTTCGATGAAAATCGATAATCCGAAGTTTCTTTACGAATTTAATTTTTTAAAAAGAGTTTTTAATCTTTGATAAGTGAAAATAAAGGGTGAAAAACAAAATTCCGTTCTATTTAAGTTACTTGGGCAACAATTACGGTTTTAGTAGCTAACTTTAGACAAAGTCTACTGAATTTTAGATTCAGTATACAAAAATTTAATTTAAACATAAAGAAAATTCTGAGTTACACTAAATCATTGAAAATAGTTGCAAGGATAGTAGATTGCGATTTAATAAATAACTGAAAACCAAATTTTCCTCCGAAAAAAACAACAAAGAACAGAAACAGGTGATTTTTTAAAATATATTATATAAAAATATAGAATAAATTCAGCCCAGTGAAATAGATATTTAAAACAAAACATTCCTTTCTTTTTCCAGAAAGGATTTTATTATTCAACAAATATTAATTTTTTTCGATTTGAAATTCGAATATAATTGTTCGAGTCGATTCGTAGCGAATGATTTTTAAATCCAAATACTCGCACAGCTTCATTAGATACAATGAAAAATGATTATATAATTGGTGCTATTTTCGATTTTTTCATTTTTTTGTAACGAGTTTGAGTAATTTGAGTTTGTGACATATTTATATATTTTTTTCCCAGGTCGGTAGCGAGGTTGAAAAGTAGGCTGTCGAACAGCCATGTTTTCGTTCACTCTTTTTTGGTCGTTCAATTTGCCAAAAATCCACTTCCGAGTACAATTTTGTGATGGAAAAATTGTCGCGGCGTGCGACTACTCACCCTTTTCGTTAACTGCGTGTCCATCATGAAGTTGTGAACGTGTTTCTCGGCTCTGGTCAGTTCCAACTTCCTGGAAACAACGGCCACCAGAAGCGCCGTGCATCCTGCCCCCTGCGAAAGACATCGATCCAGGTGAAACGAAGGGGTAAACGGAAGTTTGAAGTAGTAAAAAGCGAAGACGGTGAGATCTTCATTTTCCTCAAATAACGTCGAAGAGGCTGCAGCGATACGAGAGCCCGGCGTACAGCAGATTAGTTTCCAACTCCGAGCGAAATCCCTACTTTGCATCTATAAACAACAATCGGCTTCCCTCCTCGCGGAAGATAGAGCGAACAGGCACCGCGAGAAGTAAAAAGGAGCGAAAAAGATGGCGAAAAGAGTCAGCTTCGCCGAATTCGATTTCGTATCGCTGCAGTCAGAGGCGGGGAATAATGCAAATCAGCCAGGGCGCAGAGTTTCGCGGCGGCAGACGCGTTTGTATGTATATCAATTCGCGTAAAGTTCAGCTCGAACTCGACTCTGAAAACGTCCGTGCAGCTTCGCTCCGGATTTGTTCGTTTTTTTTTTTTTTTTGGCCTTTTCGTTAATTTTTTTTTCGTCACGCGCAACCGCCGCTTCGCGGATTACGGAAATCGCGGTGGCCCCAAACTCTGGCGAAAGTCTGGAGCGCTGGGACGGTCGGGCCAAGCGCGAACACCTCGTTTCGCCCGAAAATCTCGCCGTTCGTTCGGTTTCTGGTCCGGACGAGAGTCGATGATCCCTTAAATCCGGGATGATTTTCCAATCACGCGTAACCTCGATCCTGATCGTTATTGTAATACAGCATCTTACCATCATCCCGGTGGAAACAGCGATTCCTCGGCCGCAGTAGGTGTTAGGCACGATGTCGCCGAAGCCGACGCTCAGGAAGGTGATCGCTATCAGCCACATCGCGTTGAGAAGGTTCGCGTGGTCCTCGTCGTGAAACCTAACAATCCATTCGTTTTACCCATCGATTTCCCGGAGGTTTTTTTCTCTTCCGAAAACCAATTGGTGTACGAAGAGCCTCGAGCGCGAATCGCCTCGATCGACATCGAGAACGTGACGGGATCGCGATATCGCAAGAAAATTAAAATCGCGCTAAAAAGTGGAAAACAAAGAAATAAACGAATACAAAAATCAACAGCAGATTCAAAAATCCTACTCCGGAATTGTCGATTCTCAATTGTCGGATAAGCTCTGTGTTTTTTCCCACGTGATGGTTCAGTTGTTGTCGATTCCTGCGATCGATAGAAGGTAGATAGGTAGATTGTCGTCGTCCCGTGAATAACTTTCATAGGAGGAGGATAATTTTTAATCTTTTCACGACATTTTTTCTCCAATACCATTTTTCAAACATTGAGTTTTTGAGGATAGGATGTTTGTCACCTTTTTTTAGCTTCAACCTTCTGAATACATTTTTTTTAAGGGTTGCAAGCGATAAACGACTATAAAATCGGAATTCTCGTAATTGTTTACCCATAGAATTACTATCATATTTAAAATTGTAGAAGATTCAAAGCTAGTAGGAGTCAAGCTGCCTTTCATGCTACTCGTGTGCACATTGTGACAGAATTGCTAAACTCAAAAATGTAATGATTGAAAAATGCGCGGGTTTACGTAAAACCTTGATGTTTCGCGGGTATTGTAACGAAGAATTGCTTCAGAAAGTTTAAAAACTATGGCTGGGAACAATTTTTGTCCATTTACATGTGTTTTTATATTTCATACTGTGTGACGGTGGAAAGTTGAATACTATCGAACTTCTCGACGACAATCGCAGAGCATAACAAAGCAGAGACCTTTCTCAGTATGAAATTCGCGTATGACAAATGAAATTCTCGCCGACAGTACAAAGAGCGTTTAATCCTTCGCCCGTAGCGAAATCGTAGCGCAGAAACGTGTTAAAAACAAGGAACAAAGGAGGAGGATGGATCCCTTTCCATTCGCGATGCGTCCACGAAGGCGGACGGACCGTCGTCAGTTTAATTATTATAAATAACGGCGTCGAGATATTGTTGCGCGAATGAATCGTGGAATTTTTCATTTCGCTGATGAGAAATGTCTCATTTCTCTTCGGGTTCCTACGAGTACCTACTACTTCGTTGACGAGCATTCGAGAAGGCACACCCCGATCGTTGAATGCAATTGGCTCGAGGTCAAGAAGCACGCATGTACCTACCCGAGACAAAAATATGACGCATAATTATACAAAAAACAAATAGCCCATATAATACCATATAATTTACGTACAGATTAAGGTGATCCAAAACAAAACATTCTTTTTTCTTTTCCAAGTGCTATCACCTCAAAAGTTGTTCCACGCTTCAAAACAAATTCTCCCGAAGGTCAGCTTGATATTTCGATTCTACGAGATGCTCAATCATTTTTTGCTATTCCATATAAGTAGCACGTGGATTTTTTTTTTCGATTTCTCTGGTTGAAACTAAGAAAACATTCTTTTCCTCATTTTGATGTACATATTCTTGTAGGAAATTAATTGCTTTACAAAAAAACTCTGGAATAGTTTTATCGTAATCCTCACGGATAAAGAGTTATCAGGCTTTGAACACTCCCAACTAAGTACGTGCTTCATAACTATCCTCTTTAGAATACACTTACTTTGTTGCGAGTATTCAAAGCTTGATAACTCTTTATCCATTAGAATTATGATAAAACCATTTCCGAGCTTTTTTGTAGAGAATTAAATTTCCTATAAGAATATGTGCATCAAATTAGAAACAAAATCTCCGTTTGAACCGGAGAAATCGAAAAAAAATGTTATTTATATGGAACAACAAAAACTGATTGAGCGTCTCGTAGAATTGGAATATCAAGCTGGCCGTTGGGGGGATTTTTTTTTATATCTTAGAGAAACTTTTGAGATGATGGTGAAAAAAATTGATTTTAGACCACTCTAATATAGATATATATAATTATATTAGGCCAATCATTTCATTGTCTCGGATAGGTGAATACAGACTTAGAATGCTCGAAAAAAGGCTATTTTACGAATTTTTTTGACATTGCTGTGATAGATATTATTATAAAAGTTGATGGGCTCAATAAATACACTCTCGAAATATCCTTAAGAAAGTTTTTTAAATTTATTTTACTCAATATTTTTCTACAAAAAAGATAGACTAAGGCAACTCTTCAAAAAGTACGCAGATAACGTACGTTGTCGATTTCTCTGCCACAGATCATCCGAAACATAAAAATCAAATATTATTAGATAAAGTATAACTGTGGCTGCTGCTCGACCCACAATTATTCATTTTTATGCATAATTAACAGAGTGCATGAGATTTTTCGGACAAAAAAGGCACTTTTTATGTTTCGGCTGCTTTGTTGCAGAGAAATCGAAAACGTACTTTCTAAAGCGTTGCCTTTTTTGTAAATAAATATTGGGTAAAAGGAATTAAAAAAAATGTTGTTTCAATATATTTATCGAGCCGAACTCCTTTTATATCAATAGCTATCATAGCAACCTCAAAACAAAATCGTAAAAGTAGTCTTTTCCTGGAGCGTTCAAAATAGACTAATTTTTTTTATCAAAGACAGAAGCAAACCGTCGATATTGCGTGGTCGGGCGAAGTAGGATGGATGGACTACCTACTCGTAGTGAGAATACCTTTGAGGCTGGTACGCCAAATGGTGAAAATGGTCCTGGGCAAATTTCAGCATACTCAGTTCCAAGGGATCATAGGCCGTAGCTTTGATCCTCTATTCGATGCGTTTACAGCCTTGTTTCGACCTCGACACCGCCGTCGTCGTCGTACTCTCGTATCGCTAGTTGTAGTTCTCTATATTGCGTACAACCTTACCGCGAACCCCTCGGGAAGTTGTGCCCAGAACGAGATGTACACCGCGACTGACGCTGACATTGGAAACCGCGACGAAACTTGCTCCAATTCCGGAAACAGTTTCTCTCTCACCCCCGCCCCGTTCTCATCGGGCTATCGGAACGTCGAGACAACAACCGAAGGAGCGCGCATCTCGAAGCGTCAGATTTTTGAAAATTTGCGCGTTGCAACGCACAAACAAGTTCCTCCGGTCCTCGAAACTTTTTCCCTCCGCTCCCAGGATCAATCGCGGCGTACAACGCTCCTCCAGAGACCTCTGGCAACCGGTAGCGGGGTCCTCTCGCACAGGTCGGCTTGTCCTCCGCGTGGCCCGAATCCTCGAGCTTACAGAGTCCGAAAAAACTTACCATCATCCCGCAGGTGAGAGTGATTCCTCGTCCACAGTACGTGTTGGGTACGATGTCACCGTAGCCGACGCAGAGGAACGTGATTACGATGAGCCACATGGAGTTGAGGAGGTTTCCGTGATCCTCGTCGTGAAACCTGCAGGCGGAGACAGACCCCGATGTGCACACACGACAACGACACAAGACATCGACACTCTTTTGTTTCTCGCTTCTCATTTCTCCCTTCTCACTTCTCGATTCTCATTTTCTCTCCATCGCACGTTTTTAGAGTATTTCCTCGCGCGATCCCCTTCTATTCGCCTCCAACTCGCGCTCCGTTTCTCATTTTCTTTCTCCGCTTTCGTTTCCTCGCCAAACGTTTGTCGATCTCCCGTCGCTTTGTCACTGTCCGACTTTCTCTCGCTCTCTCTCTCTCGCTTTGTTCCAACGTATACGTACGCATCGACTCGTTTCCTTGTCTCTTTTTGGATCCAATAATTCTCGGTAACACGCTCCTCCCGTCCGTCGTCGTCAAATTCTTTCCTACTGACCGATCAGACGCCATGTGATTCAGAGTACACAGTCGAAACAAGCAACAAAACTAGTCAGATTTCTTTTCGACTTTCCCCGCTTTGAACGATGCTTTAGTATTGTCATTTACGCGTTTTCAGTCATTTAAAGCTGACCCGACCTTGATTGTTATTATCGATTTCGAGCTCGCGTTTAACGGAATTCCGCAACGGTTGATATAATATATATGCTCTCGCCAGTATTTCGCAGCATCGAAGCGTACTCAAGTGGGAGGAAAATTATCATTCGACTCGCAATTAAATCGTTTGTCGTCGGGCGCGGGAGTGTGGGTGTTTTCTCGAACACCGACACGTTTGCAAATTGAAATGGAACTAAATTTACTCGACCTGAACATTGGCATCGTTTTCACTTCCACAGCCGAACGAGGAAGCTCGAGTTGGCAATAAAATCGAGTTTTTCTCCAGTAACTGGCCAGTTCGATTAGAGATCCAATGAAACATGGCAGCTTTGAGATAGTCGTCGATTTTTAATTGTAGTTTTTTGAATTATCAAAAATTAGAGAAAAAAAAATTAGAAAACTGTTCTCAAAATGATTCGCAGTCGAAATTTCATATTGAATAAAATTGAGGCAAACCTGAAAAGCATGATGTTATACAGGTCAATAAATAAACGTTAATTCTTATCAATATATATAAAATTAATTGAAATGAATTAACTATTACTTGAAATTCAAACAATAATTGATGAATTAAATGAAGTATGAAATTTGTTTATTTAATATTCAATAACTCTAAATTTTACCAGTTTTATACAACAATATTTAACTGTATATTAAGTAACATTATTCTCACCCTAATTTTTCCACTTCTCTCACAGTTTTTAGAATTACTAAAAATTAACCCCACAGTTTTTCAACTATTTCGAACGAACTTCTCAAGCTTTTAGATTCACGAAAGTCGTAAGAACATTTTATAATTGCGTAATTCTGGTCACAGTTGTTTCCTCAGTTTTTTTAGCGCTAGTGTATTGTACAGCCACGCAATAGTTTTTTAAATAACCTCTAGTTCATTTAATTCTTTCAAACAACTTCTATAAAAAAAAAATTAAAAATATTTTTCTACGGTTCAATCTTAATTTATTTTCCTTCTAAAAAATTGTTTTTTTAATTTTTTTTTACAAGAAGTTATTCGAAGCCCATCTTGGGCTATGGCTTTTTTTTCAGCTCTTCAATTTTTTTTCAGAAAGAGCGGTGAAAATGAAAAATAATGACTCCATATAAAGTGAGATTATGATAACTATAATCAAAGATATACATTTCTAAGCAAAAATCCTTAACTGCGAAATGGGTGGAGATAAAGGGCTAGAAATTGAGTTGGAGACTTCTTTTTGGGTATAAAAATGTGATAAAATTTTTAAAAAATCGAAGAGGGTCACCGCCGCAACGTCGTTAAATTGACATGGAATGACCCACGTACAATACTTAGCGCGTGCAATGTTTACACGTCAATTGTATGTGGCGCCATTTCTAGTTTTTCCTCGATTTCACTGGCCAGTTTCTGGTTATTTCTATTTGGGTATCGGTAAATATTTAATAAACGAGCCGAACGATATTATTAGCAATCGACTGTGAACTTCCCGATCTTTTCAGGATTCTACATTCTTTGTTCTTTTTTTTCCGATGAACAAGCTCCAGCGTGATCCTGCTGCATGTTAGATTCGTCAATTTTAATACGTGAATATTTATTATCAACGTTCAATTACAGGATTTTCAGTTGTTATTTTAAGACTTACAATTCCACGCTGCTCGAATATTTGCAAAAATGTTCGTAACACGTATTTTTCATTGGTACCCTTTGATTTTCAAACTCTTTCGGAGCTTGCGGAGCGACAGTCGTACGAACGAGTTCAATTCAACCTCCAACGCATTCGATACGGACATTTTTCCGTAACGATCGTGAAATTATTCACTGTGCCAATTTCATTTCATTATCTGTCACTGCCATCGTCCAGAGCTTTCATTGTGGCCGTTGCCAAAAGCTCTGCAAAGTCCCAATGACAAAAAACAAAACAGATAACAAGGACAACGAATCCGTGGGCGTTGCTTTTTTTTGTGTCGCGTCAACGTTTCGAGAACGCCGCGATTATTTTTCCAACTCCTCGTCGGCCTTTCCCTCTTTTTCCCTCGACGTTCGACCGAATCTTCGCACGATACGGTGGCGAGATTGAGAAATTGAGATTTGAGATCGGAGAAAAGATCGAAGATTGGAGAAGCGTGGATTGTATAATAGTTTGGTCATTTCAGTTGCGGCGATAGCGCGACAGGATCTCTCGCGACGTTGGAATAGCAAGCCCGATATCACCGCGATTACAGATTCGCGAACGGACACTTCCGAGCTTGCGGAACGTTTCGCATCAATCTTCGACCTCGTTTGCCCGAGGCTTTACGCGGCAGTTACGTTTATCGTCCAGATTATAGACTTGATTCCCGATTTTATCGCCCGATAAAACCCACGCCGCAATTATCATCGACCCCTCGTATCACATTCGGCCAACATTTTTTCGAAATTCATGTTCTCGCGACTTCCATTTTCCAACGAGCCAAAACTGCTACCAAACTCTCCGATAGCTTGCGAGGAGCTAAAAAATTCAACGGTCGCGATCCAGCGCATTTAGAACTCGCAAAACTAATTGCAAAATCTACCGGAAAACAAGGGAAAACGGTGAGCAAGAATCACTCTACAAGCGAAAATACCGCCTCCGCGCATGAATATTTTTTGCGAAGCGTAAACTTCTCGGAAAAATGGTCCCCGCAACATACGGTAAATTGCCAAATTAACAGGAACAATACACACATTTTTGTAGATTCGACTTCAAATCAATTATTGGAGATAACAAATTGGTTTTTATAAAATTTCATTATGCGGTATCAGTATTACGGATTTTAACTACTGGGAGCTCTGTTTTTGGCAGCACTGTTTGCCAAAATAACTAACTTTACTTCTCAATTAGTGTTATTACGTATTATTTGTTCGAAATAGCTGTTCAAAAGAATATTTCAAAACCGTTTTTTGGAAGTCATTCGGTCCGAAATATTAGGAAGTAAATTTCGTCTCTCAAGGGGATATTCTAGTCTAGAATTTTCAAAAAATAATGTTGCTTTTGAAAAGGAGAAAAGAGCATTGTACGGTGCAGATCGATCTACTTCAAATTTGGCACAGAGCTTCTTAATACATGTTGCTATCGATTGACGAGAGCTTTTTTGAAAAAAATTCCACTAATTAAAAAAAATTACCAATGTTGAAAAATCGAGGGAAAAAAATTACTGTTTTTTTATATGGTCGCCATTTTGCGAAATTTTTTTTTTGCAAATCGCTCTCGTTAAACGAAAACTACATCCCTACTCTTTAAGAAATAACCAAGATCTCTGTTTTCAGATCATCAAGGATGGTGGAATCGCGTCAACCAGGGGACAGCTTCCTTTAATTTTTACTTTTTTTTGCTAATATTTTTGTGTCCTCTTTAAACACGAATAAACAACTGATAAAAAACTCGGTGGTACAAATCTCAACCGTTTTTTATCTACCGGATTTTAAGAGGCGCCTAAAATTTGGCCCTCTAGACTACGATATCCATTTAATAAATTAATTTAGCATATTTTTATTATATTAACATTTTTTTCGAGAACAAAAAAATAGTTTCGTTCTCGAAAATTATTGCTCTACTATTTCAGTTATTAATAAAACCTACGAACAATCGTTTGTCAAAAAAAAAAAAAAAAAAAAAAAATTGTTAATCCAGAGAATAGAAAAATTACGTGTACCGTCAGTAATAATTTGGCAACTTACTGTATATGTGTACTCGACGAGTAGTCTAATGCGGAACCCTTGAAACCTCTCCAATTCTAAATTCAAATCACCCACGTGCCAATGAGCTAATCTCTAGCGCGTACAGGGATTTCGTTTTAAAATAGTCGGACCGTTCGACGATAATATCAGACAAATTCGCATCTACCTGTTGCCCGGGCATTTCTTCTATATCGAATTGATTCCCGTTTCTTTCTTCGACGATGATTTGAGAAATAAAATGAAGAGGCGGAAACCGATTCGGGAATCAAGTAGAATAATAGCCAATTACGAGGATGTCGGCGGAACGCGAACATTTCCATTGAGCATCTGGCATTAATTGTAATCGTAATATTAACGAAGTCGATATCGATGCGATATTGCGAACTCGAATTGATCGGAGGATTCGTTTTTCGGTCTTCGCAATGATCGAATGCTGGATGAAAGTTGTCTGCGCGCTATCGCCGTGATTAGTATTCTTTAATTGCTTCAGCTGCGCTATAGTTTTTATCATCAGATTGGTAAATGGTAAGTTTTTTATTGGATTTCGTTTAAAGACATCGAACACACATTTCTGGTACGAGAAGCAGGCGAAGCTGTATACCTCGTGCGGAGTAGAAACAGAGTGCCGGATTTATTTGTTACTTGATGCTGCAGGGAAGTGGAAATATAGCCGATATATGCGTAAATAGATTTACAATAATTATTGATCAAAACGAAGCCGATGATGAATCAAGATGCTCGAGCGTCATTCCGCTGAAAGAAGCGCATACCAACAACAATGCACGAATCTAGTACTAATTACGCCACGGATTTCTCTCACAGAAACGTACGAGCCAACACAAACTTGCGTCACACAAATGTCTAGTCAAGCTGCTCCACGTTTTAATCGCCTTCTTTTTCAAATCGACAAAATTCCCAAAACTCATAACCTTTCCTCCCTCGATGGTTGCACGGCGCTCGATCCCCGTAAATAATCGACACGCGTCGATTGACATCGAATGTACACCGCGTCGTCGATCGAGTTCCGATGTTCAGCCAGCATAGAAATATCTAACACCGAAGTACCGTTCGACAACCAAAGGAATGAAAATCGATCTCATTACAAATCGTGATTAGCTTTGAAAAAGGCTCGCGAAACCTGTGAGATTTGTCTAGCTATTTTTTGTACCGTTGCACGGTGGGCAAAAATTTCAATCACGTAGCCACGAATGTTTATTCAGTCAGAAATGTTCAACCGGAGGTACGAAACTTAAAAAATGCATTGAGAATTTTTTCCAAAAAATCGAAATGAATGGCCTTAGTCTCGAGAAACCATCAAATTTAATTATTCGCAAACAGAAGAAATTCCACAGTCTATTAACCTGATAAAAAAATCATAAGTTCATAGGTGAGTTCTGTAGATTATAAATTCGGGTATCTGCTTGGTATCGACTAACGAAGCTGCGACTACGAATCAGCCAATTTTCATTTCCGAGGTATTTCTGATTTCCACATTTATCAATCTTACGACTCTCGCCATAAGATCCCACGGTACTACATGAGAAATAGCTTAAAAAACTAAACATCGAGAAGTATTCCTCCTGTGTAATTAGTGAAAACTGCTATAGGTTTTACGGTGCTCCCCCACCATGAATAATGCCCGTGAGTACATTTTCACCACGACACATTGCTATTTCCCTCAATTTTACACGATCTGCATTCGGGATATCTACCTTTATGTGAGTTAAAAAAAAAGTTGACAAATTTATTTAGTTCCCTACCTCCAGATCAGAAATGACATTTTGAAGAGATTGAAAAAAGATGTATGGCTATATGACCAAAATTGGCGCGTAACCGGAATCGTTTCCATTTTTGTCCACTGTGCGTCGTTCTCTGAAAATCTTTGATCCAACGTTCTTGAAATTTATACGAAGCACATATCTCGGTAATATTCCAGTAATGATTATCTTCACACCCATCAAAGATGGACAACCGCGAAGAGAGTATAAAACAGGGTTGTAAATGATGCATTAAATTTCATAATGCACTGATATGTCCGTTACCCATTAAATTAGTTTTTTTAATAAAAAAAAACGTATCCATTAGATAATCAAACTTAATGAATTGATGTATTATTTTATTTTATTGAAAATCGTACAACCCTGGTATAAAAAATGCTGCAACGATACGTCCGTGGAATTTCTGATCCTCTACGTTCGGATCTACCGTAGAAAAACAACGGAAGCTCTGCAAAGGACGATTTTCCTTGTGATTCCCTAAATTTTGATAAGCTTATCTTCATCGATGGTTCCACAAATTTCCACGATTTTTTATTCTCCATTAGAATATTACGAGCATGCAAAAAACAATAGTCGTTTATTTTTACTAGTGAGATTAATATCCGAATATATTCGAATCTTCGAGTCGAACGACGTGGTACTTTTTGGATATCGTCGTTGAACCGGCGACATCTTAAAAACTGGTCACCATCCTCTACGCTCGTCGCGTCGATGTTTGCGAGACGATTGGGGAAAACCGACGGTTTCCGGAAAATGTTCAGCAAAAAAGATGGAGCGGAATCGTTCGGAAAGTTACCCGCGAACGGGTCAAGGGAATCTTAGTTCTTTTGCTTTTTTACGGTGGTTGGGAAACGTCGCGACACGTCTTCGCGGCTTTGCGTCGCGTTTGTCTTTGTCAACGTTTCTCAACGCTCGTGAAATGGATGGGGCGCGGGGGGGGGGAGCGGATCGAGCGGACAATGACACACGGGCGAGTGAGAAGGGAAAGACGAAAGGGAGGTGATAAGCATAGATTAGCTTCGTATAATACGAGGAAATTCTGGGACGACGACGAGGAAAAATCATCGGTAGCGTATCTGATAAGAGTTGGCAGAAGTTGGCTCGACAAAGAAAAGCTGAGGGATAAAACGATCTCAACGCCTACGCGATCGTATCTACGCAAGCAGCTCGACAGGTAGAAGGACGATGCGTCCGGCACCTCGACCAATCGATAAACTACAAACGACGTCTTCGGGACTTTGGGAGAAACGAAATTTCATTCGATTATTCACCAGGGCTGATTCGTCGTGCTTCTTGAACTTCGCGTTATACCTACCGGATGTATCGCCTCGGGCGACGTAAACAAACACGGGAATAAATTTCCATTCGCAAACGCGCGATGCGACTCCAAGTTAAACAAAAGTTCTCCCAATAAAGATCCACGGAAAAAAGACTATTCTCAGCCTATTTTTGGACCTGGCTCGCGACTTGAGAAAAAATAAAAAAATATCTTACCGGCATCAAATTACTAGTCGCTGAAAACCAAAGTGAGCATCGACTTTTGTTTGTTAAAAGTTTTTTAAAAAATTACTCCAAACTATTAAAAAATCGAAAATACTATTGCTTATGAAATCATTTGTCATTGTGGTTTTTTCCCGTAGAATAAACCTTACCCCACGGGTAAGAAGATTAAAAATATTTCTTCCCAAATTCTGGAAAAATATATTTAAATGCTAGAAGTGACAGAAAAAATGAAACAACAATATTATATTAGTCTCCATGGGAAAACTACCCTCGAAACAATCCCTACGAAGGGTAAAGTCACCCCCAATCAGAAACAGATAATGAAAGATGTCAAAAATTAAAAAAAAAAAATTGTATTTAATATTTTTATAGGTCTATTTTACAGTAAAAATACAATGAAATACAATTTTGTAATGAGTGGAATTTTCGATGTTTTAATTTGTTGGGGTAGTTTTAAAAAGATTTTAATAAACATAAATGGATGCTTAATTTCGTTTTCAATGACAATTTAATTTTTTGGGGTAATTTTTAGAAAATTGTAATAAATATAAATCGATGCTGACTTTCGTATTTCGACATCGCAAGATATTTTTATTTTTCGAATCAAATACGAGTCGTACTCGTCTTCGGAAACGGCTGCTTTTTTGCCTCGAGTTTAAAAAAAAATCATTTTCACGTCATTCCACGTCGTAGGAAAATTTATTCATTTTCCACGGGGAAAGAATACACGGTAATTTATTGTAATACTTCGGCCTGAAAAATGAGTTATTCGAGGCAGTATTTTCGGGCGGGAACTACTCTTTCTTTTACGGACGATAAAAAATTCCGTCGGATCAAATTTCACGTGAAAAAATTTATCGTACCGGACAAAATGTTGGAAAAGTTTTTCGAGGCGGAAGCAAAATACGATCGTTGTTTCGAAGTTTTTCCGACGAAATTGGGATAGAAGCGTTGTTCGCACGGTGCGAGACGAAAGGGGAATCCGGCCGACCTGCGCTGTATCATTTATGGGCATGGTGCGTTTATGTCCGAGTAAATTTGCCGCGATACAATCGAGAAATGACAAAGTTAGCGGCGGAAGTTCAGCCGAGTTTTATTGCAGTTTAGGGAGCACTTTGCCGAGGCTTGTTCCTTTCTCTGTTGGTTGGTAGCTGCTCCTAGCACATTTCTCGCTCGCGACTCTATTGTTTGCACTTTTTTACCCTCGTTCCTCGTTACCAGGCAGAAAACGTCGAACTACGCTCGAAAGTTTCCAGTATCCATTCGCGTATATTACAATTGCCTTTCCAGCGAACGTATACCGTGCGGGTGAGACTTTATGCGGTGCGAGTTGAGCTAGTTGGATAAAAAGTTTAGTGCGGAAGAAGAGATCAAAATTTACGTGGAGTGCAAAACCTTCACCAATTTTCTTTCCAATTCGCCCGCTTTTGTTTGCTCAGAAAATTAGAATTAATCGTCAAAAATCAGAGCTTTTCGCATCTCTGCGAGGAACGTTTCGTTACGTGTCGGATCTTATTATTATTTCATCGAAGACTGCCGAACTTCGACTCCCGATGGATGCAGCAACGCCGCGATGAAGCAGGATTCGTACGTCTGCTAAATGATATTACTTTACGCTGGGAGAAGAAGTTGAAAACGTCAGCGAACGAGGCGAAAAAGTTCCGAGCAATATTTCCCATTTTCATACAATTTTTCATCTCCTTACGAAAAACCTCCCTCATTCGAATATTCGCCGCTTTCGCAGCGCCGTTCCCACAGCTCTGCTCTCCGCTTTCCAACTTCTCCTCCAAATTCATGAGCCCAACTTCCCCCAAGCAGTTTCTCTCGATCGACCGTGAATAGTAACACAATTTTCTCGAAAAAAGGCAGAGAAAAGGAAAATAATAGAAAAACAAGAGTCGTCGGTTTCGCACGGTACGTTCGCATCCTCGATGATAGTTGCGAACGAGAGGATACGAGAAATAGAAAATAATCAAAAATTCTCGCAGAGGTCGAGGCTATTCGTACACCAAATTCATTTTCAAAAGCTCGATAGTTTACGGAGACACATCAAAATTGCAGGGCCAATTGCTCAACTTACGTAGGACAGCTGCAATACGATACGAAACGAAAATTTTACGAGGAGTCGAAACTATGCGAAAATCACTTTGCTGTATCGCGATGTTCTAATGCCTACTAAATCTCGAACGAGTCTATCCAGCACCGTGATTTTTCGTATTGTTTGGACTGCTTTTCAAATGTGGATTGGATTTTCGAATCGATGATATGGGTTACATGTAACGTGCACAAAAATCCATGTACGTATGTGTATATATATATGTGTGTGATGTATACATATGTGATGTATAAATATAGGCGAATCGACAAGATTCCACGGAAGATAATCACGCATCGCCCTCAAATCGTATCGATTCCGATTTTCCACGTGGCCAGAGCAGCGAGATTGAATCGAGGAGCAATTATTACTCGAATCCCCGAACATTTGAAAAATACGTCGGTACTTTCGTTCCGTCCAATCAAACTTATTCGATCCAAACTGCTCGCCGAATATTAACGAAGTTCAATTTGACGATCTTCACCATTTTCAATCGCTCGGTCCTTGGGGAAAATATTCCAAGTACATTATTGAATTTCTACCCGCGATTTTTCTTCCCGCGGGAATTTATTTACAGTGAAAAACGACCGTTCTAACTCTACTCTGTAGGTACGAATATTTCCTATCTTCAATAATTTTTCACAGCGATCGCGATATCGAATGTTTTTGAATATCGTTTAATTTCTCACGATCGCTTTTGGACCTCGTTAGCGACCTGGGGAAAAGAAAGAAAAGTATTTTACAAGAATCAGGTTACTCGTCATTGAAAACTCAAATAGCCGTCGTTTTTCGTTTATCAAAAATTTTGAAAATTATTATGGAAAATAAAGAATTTACAAATACCACTTGTTATACAACCATTTTTACTATATGTAATTAGGTATATTTTTTTGTAATTTTGAAAAAATATTTATACATATATTTCTTAACGTCCACGAATGATTTCAGCCCTTGCAAGGGAGTGAATTTTTATGGAAACGTTTCGAATTATAAGGATGAGTTATCTTGACTCTTTGGCGAAAAAAAATATTAAGCACAGGATTTTTTTTTAAATTTTAATAATTTTTCTTTTTTTTATAATTAGGGGTAGTTTTGTCGTTCTATATTTCTTATAACTTCAAGTGTTTAAATATATTTTTTCGGAATTTCAGAAAAATATTTGAATTTTCCCCAATGATTGGGGAACCAATAAAATACGCGATTTAACTTTTTCAATGTTTATCTTATCGAAAAAAAAATACAAAGAACGATGATTTTATGATTAGTTGTATTTGGATTTTCTAATTCTTTGAGGTAAATTTGAAATTTTTTTTAAGTATCAAAAACGATGCCCACCCGATTTTTAATGAAGAATGACTTGATAACTGTAACATATTTTTATATTTACTCCCCAGGTCGCTGGCGAGGTGCAAAAAATAGGCTAAAAAGTCTTTTTTTGCAGTTACTCTATCGAAAAAAAAGTAAAGTCGACAGCGTACGCGTGATCGTAAACCATCCAGCGGGAAATGTGTAGCTCGTTGCTCGATGCATTTTCCATAAAATTTATCGCTGTCTCTTCCCGTTCCAAAGTTTCGAAATCGGTCTGGGTGTTTCCGACAAGAATAGTTTCACATTCCCGACGGAGTAATTCCCTTTTTTTCATCGGAAACGTATCGAATTCTATTGCGGGAATCATCGTAATCATTCCTCATATATATATATACACATACAGGTCGCAACAGCAGGATTTACTACAGTCTACAGCGAATGGTGTGCGCGCGTACGATCAATGTATACGCGCTCGACATGTTTGCGTTTACAAGTCTGTAAATATATATAGATATATGTGTAGATAGATTTATATAGATATATATGTACATACAGGGTGTTAGAGGAGTCTGAAACGGTGGTCAAATATCTCAAAAACGAAACGTTTCTCAGAAAAATGTTTCGAGCCAATGTTGTAGGCTTTCATAAGTTTTATTCAATGATCATATCCGTTTGACCTTGAGTCGAGGCGTCAAGACAAGATCGCCACCTACATGATTTTTTTAAATTGAACACCCCATTTTTTATAGCACAATAATAAAGATGACGGCGAGACGTTTGCAAAACACTACTTGAAAACCTATTTTTGTTGAGAATTGCGTGAGTTATGAGCTTTAGAACTTACGGTGCCGCCAGCATTAGTGATATCCAAGATGCACCGCGTGGAGGTTACATGTTCGGCACTAATGCTGGCGGCATGTCGCGGCACTGTAAGTTCTAAAGGTCATAGCTCAGGCAGTTCTCAATAAAAATAGGTCTTCCGGTAGTGTTTTCGAAACGTCTCGCTGCCATCTTTAATACTGTGCCTTAAAAAATGGGGTGTGCTATTTAAAAAAAGCATGTTGATTTCGACCTCGCCTTGACGCCTCTACTCGAAGTTAAACGGATATGATCATTCAATAGAACTTTTAAAACTCTCCAACATTGGTGGGAAACTTTTTTCTCGGAAGCCGTTCGTTTTCGAGATATTTGGCCGTTTCCAGACTTGTCTGACACCCCGTATATACGAATGTATGTGTATCCATGTATATATTACATTCGACAGGGAGCTGGGATGAAAGCTGTCAGCGGAGGCTTAACGATGTAATAACCAAAAGAGGAGATGAAATATTTGTTCGCAGTAGCCTCAACTCGGTCCAGGACGAGGATTTGGCTTCGAGCTACATTCACAGGCAGCCGGGAATAAAAGAGGGATGAAAGGAAAGTGACAAATGGGAAATGAAACACGGGGAATAAAATCAGTTCGCGCGAAACAATGATTCCGATCGAAGTGTGAAAGAAATAAAAATTGCCGATAGAATTGGGAAGAATGGGCGAATTTGTCGGAGAAAAATTCGAGCGACCAGGACGCAAAAGTTCAGGGAGGCAGAAATTTGTTCGTTTCACGCGAACTAATCGAATTCTCGATGCGTTTCGAGCGAAGTTCAAACTGCGCTTCGCCGCGATTGGCGTATCGGAAATTTGGACGTGTATCGATTAGTCTTTTGTCCGTTCCTATCTTTTCGGCGATGATCGTCGAGTTTGCGCGAAGCGAGTCGGAATAATAAATTCGGCGCTATCTTCTCGGCGGGGGTGGAAAGTTTGGGAAAAATTGCGTCTCGTCTGCGGGCAATAGGGTCCTTAAAACTCGCGAGATTAGCCGAATTCAAATGCAACGTCGCCGGAGAAATTTACAGACGCGGTGGAATGAGAGAGACGGTATTCCTTCCCGCTACAAAACGGAGGTAAGAAATTCCGAGTGACGTTGGATCGCGGAAGAGATTGGACACGCTCAGCGGATCTGGACTAACAATTCCATTGGGAGACTCTCCATAATTCCTCGTTCGCGTTCCCAACGAGTTGTATTCGTCCTCCTCCGTCCAACGAATCCGTTTCTACACTACAAATTCTTCGACGAATCTCCGCGACGTAACTTTCGTTTTGACCTCTTCGTTCGCATTTCGTTTCGTTGGCTATCCGCGAAATTCCCTTCCGCGAAAAAACGCCGCTGCAATCACGTTACAATTTTGCATCTTTCCGTACAGCGAAACATCCTCCGCCAAATTTAACACAAGCATTCGCGTTAACGACTTTGCTTCGCGAAAAATTAGCGTTATTCCAACACACTCCGCGTGTAGCGATGTAGTAACACGGCTCTGTGTTAAAAATAACACCAACTAATGTGAGACTAGCATTTAAAAAGTGTTCCCTCGGTAACAAATAACATTTTTGCGCGGTGATTAACGTTCGAACAACGCTAATCGACACGATAAAATGTTGAATATTCTACGCAACATTTCTTACAATTTACACAAAGACGACAAATTTTTTACCGGGCAGCCCGAATTTGACAGTGAAATTGCGAAAGCGTCGTTCGAAGGAGATCCGTTTTATACGTCGATGGCTGACGGAATCTCTCGCGTCGCGCCGTGGAAACTTCCATTTTCGGTCCTTTTCCTTCCTATCCTACCCACCGATCGATCTCGACTGAGGTGGTGCTAATCTCGTGATAAGGGTAGCGACGTATCGACAGGGATTCGAGTGACCGGAATGGTGGTGGATACCGGGGTGAAATAGCAGTTTCAGGAACAATCGGAGCACCATCACCATCGCGCGCTGGAACGACCGTCAGCTTTACAGCTACGCGGACTACTGACTGTGCTTCGGGCTCGCGACAGCTGTATTGTGCACCGTTGTACGCGTCTTCCGCATTCGTGCCCGTTGGATTTCTCTGCAAAGCTTCGTATAGGATTATACCTCCGATTCGTATGATAAGCCTCGTCTGTGAGCACAGGAAGCGATTCGCGTCGCGGAATAATTAATCCGCATCGAATGGCTCGACTCAAAAGCTTCGTTATCGTCGAATCAATAAATTAATCCGATCAGACGATGAGAAACTTGGATGGTCGCCGCGATGTCGTTCGACTAAGCACACGAACGGATTATCCACTCGCTTATAGTTCGGCAACTTTCGATGGGTTATACTCGTTCGTTTCTCTCGCTTCTTCGTGTTCCCCGACGATCACGGCCGTTTATTCGATTCTCGGAATTCTTCACCCAATTCACGCGATTCGTGTATTTCCCGATCAAAGGAGTTATTTTCCAAATGCGTAAAAAGATTTTACAACGCTCTCCTGTGCAACGTACAGATTTTGACAAACTTTATTTTAACATCTTACGTCACCATTTTCCTTTACTTTTAAAACTACGTAGATACCATCTCTAAAATATTTAAGATGAAAATAGTAGTACTAAAATGATCGTATTATTTCTTAATACTGCCGTCATTTAAGCATCACTTTCGTGTTGCATAATTTTTTTGTGTTTGAGATCCCCAAAACAGGTAGGAGACATCCATTTCTCTCTGATCTAGTCGTAAGTAAAAAAGACTGCTCGACCACAGATATTTGCGTTTGCCAAAGATGCGTTGTATTTGTTTAAGTTGACACGAACATGTTATCTTATTTTTATTGTGGTAGAATATAATTTTTTAATAAAAATCCGAATGTATGATTCCATTTAGTAATGACAGACTTGTTGTTCAGACGTAGTCGTAAATAGTTTTAGATTACGTTTAGAATCACTATAAAAACACAACACTTCGGTAAAAGGTCTTTGTGGAAAAAAATAAATTATTTGGCAGATCCGTGTGATTTATTTTGCGTTTAATCACGTATCCTCGAGATTTTTTCATTCTCTGCTCGATTGGTTTCGATAATCGCGCAATATTCTTTATTCGTCATCGAATTGAAATAAAGCAACGAGATCGGAGATATCATATCTGATGCGAGGCAATTTCATCGCGACATAATTCGGACATTTTCCGTTCCATGAGAATCACGGGGAGCTTAATCCGATAAGCTTGACAGAGAAATCCTCATTTTTTTAGGGTGATACTTCCGAGATAATCTTTTCAACGAGCAATTTAAATTCCCGGCAACACGACGAATAACGACAGCCACATCGCGATTTTTTCGGCGTCGCTCAGACAAAAATATCGCGTCGATCGCGGTAGCAGAAAATGGTGAAAGGATAATTCGGGTGTTGATTGCGAAGCTCGAAAGCGTTACCGTCGTTGAGAAAGATTTACGCGATTGCTTCTCAAGTCGAGCTTTTATTCGAATGTGGGGTAGTTAAGAATGTTCGAGCATTACGACGAAAACGATGAGAATGTTTTCAATCTAGGTGCATTCGATGGATTTTATCTAGAAAACCAATCGGTACAAATTTGAGACTACTTAGGAAGCTCGTTGTTGAAAAACCGAAATAATAAATTGACTTGTACTTTTATGTATAAATGACAACAAAATTAAGATATCTCAATGAAAAATGGCGATAAAAATCCGAAATGTTACACGTAGAGGAATTAAAACTATATTTTGTAGGGTAAACGCACCAATAGATGGACACACATAATTTTAATAACTGATCACGTTAAATTGAAGGATATACTTTTGAAAATAAATTTTTTGTCGATTAATGTAGATATTACATAGTCTAGTCAATATGTACTTTTAATCTTGCAAAAATTCCGATCAGCTGTTTTTTTATTCGTGGGGAGGGGCGGGGAGTATCACAGGTAGTGTAAATTCAAAATGGCGACCAAATCGTGCAATTGCGTATATTCGCTATTTTGAATTTTATGAAAAAAATGTTTTTTTTTGAGAATACCACGGCCATTTAGGATTCTAACGAAAAGTTGTATTAACCAAATTTGTAGAAGATTTAATTTTCTACAACTTCATTTTCGACAACTTTTCTTCTGGGACCGATATTACGCCAACGGTAAAGAAAAAGAGTACCGTCCAAATACTTTTTCGTGGAACATTCGATAACTGAATGCCTATGTAACATGGAATTCCGATTATTTTTGTCGAAAAAATATTAATCTTCGAAGAAGAGTTGTAGGGAACAAAGTTGTAGAAAATTAAATTTTCTACAAATTTGGTTCTCACAACTTTTCGTTAAACTTCTAAAAGACCGAGGTATTCTCAAGAAAAAACATTTTTTTTCATAAAATTCAAAATAACGAATATACGCGATTGCACGATTTGGTCGTCATTTTAAATTTGCACTACCAGCCCCTCCCCCCCCCCCCAACGAATTAAAAAAAAGTGATTTTGGTTATTTCAGAGCAAATATTTGCTCACAGTGACTGGACTAATAGGGTTATGCGAAAATAGTTATTCTCATTTTTATCTTTGTTCTGATGATACAACAAAATACTTTCATCCGACATCATGATGTTTCACTTCAAAAGCGCCACCGCTAGTGAGCATGTGACAGAGAACGTGTGAACTTCGACTGTCCATATTATATAAATAAATCAAATAATAAGACATGTATGATACCATTATGTTTGTATTTTAAATATAAACTGATAAATCGAGTAATCGAGTTATAAAATCAAGAAAATATAGGAAAGTTTGCCGTGTAAGTATAATCCATTTTACTGTTACTTACAATTAGTTTTATTTTATAGTATCATTTCGGAAAAAAAAATTCGAATCTGCTCAACTGTCCATATATTGGTGCATTTAGCCTATCTTTACTATTTTCAGTTTGATTAAGAAGCGCGTTTTTTATTTATTCAACTGTTTATCCCAATATAATTAAACGTGGTATTGGTGGACTAATTTTTGAAATTGATGGTACAAATGCAGGCAAAGTTTTGCCAGGGAAAATCTACCAGTACTGCCTGAACATCCTTAATCCCTGCAAAGATGTTTCGTGCCCTCGTATACAAAACGTCGCGTTGATGTACCACATGAGAAGCAACGGCAGATCGATAATCGTCGATTAATCATAACGACGTCGTCGTGGTGCCTCGTCGCCTCTCCGTTTAATGAATTTTTCATCATCGATAAATTTGTTATCTCTAGATTTTGCGAGGGCAGATGATTCATCGTTTGATTTTCCATGCGGTTTTCAAGGCTTTCGAGCGGGCATTTCTTCAGGTGACAAACGACGTGGCGATAAACACCGTCGGGATGACAAAATTAATGACGCGAATCTATCTAACTATTCGAGAATAGAATTTAAAATAAAATATACGCGCGGCAGTCGCCAAGCGGCGAGTAGGTGGGGGCGAAAGATCAGAGAGAAACTGAAAAGCCGAGAGCGACGAAGCTACCATCAATAAAACGTCGCGTCGCCTAGTGATTCGACGACGATGGAATCTCGATTATTTTCCGAGTGGCAACTGTGTTTCGCGCACGATCGACGCGCTCTCCGGTTCCGTTTTCCGCCCTCGCTTGATTCTAATTGCCAAAGCTTTCCCCGTCCCTCTCCCTCTCTCTCTCTCGTTGATGTTTATCGGTAAACTAGAAAACGCTGGCGGTGTGGCGAATATTCGTAGCGCAAGCTCGTACAGAGTAACGACGCTGAATAATTAATCGACTCCGAAACGTCAGGTTGGTCGCGGGCAAAGGGACGAGAGGAGGGGAACAAGGTCGGGGAAATCGAGGAACGGTAGCTGCGGCTGAGAGATCCGAGGTGGACAAAAATGGCGAAAACGAAGGAATAAAGTCGAGGAAGCGGCAAACATCGCGTTCAGGGTATACCGATACGTTTACGTGTGCGCGTGTGTCGCGTGGCGTGTGACGTGTGATGTGCGAGATGTACGGCGAGAACGCGGTAAGAGGAACGACGTGACCGGTGTGACGCGTCGAGGACTAGGAGAGAGGCGTACCTTTCGCATTGGCGCAAAGTCCACGAAGCGATGATCCAGAGCGAGACCATGAAGACCAGCAGCACCGTACCGGGGCAGATGGTCATCAAGGTCTTCAGAACAAACCTGGTGTTGAAGTTGATGCGATTCAGGGCACCGATGCTCCTGGACGAGGCGTCGGTGAAGAGTTTCGAGTGGAGCAGCATTACCCGACAGATCAGGTAGAGCCTGAGGAACATCGGTAGCGACAGGGTGACGTCGTAAGGCACCCATCTCGAGCCGATGTCGTTTCCCTTGTTGGCAAGCTTCGTCGTCCAGAGGAAATAATATTCCCCTGGTATCGGATGAATGGCGCAGATGAGGAGTTCGATCGAGATTTGAGATATTCGTTGCCAGGTCATCGCGATTCGCCAGTCATCGGCGCAGTTGTCGATCATGAATAGCTGTGGAATAAAGCAGAGAGGAGAGAAACGAGATGAGGACGTTGATATCGAATCAATCATTCGTTGTTATAGGCGGCGATAAGACGGGCGCGAGGGCATTATTACGGATCTTTTGTGGTTTCGGACAATTTTTGGAAGCCTGCCCAAAGATATTTTTCCCTGTCATCAAGACCTCGTCGTACGGGAGGTCGTTACTCATCTGTCGCGTCATCGCGCGGAGTCTAGGGAAAATA
Organism: Arge pagana; assembly: GCA_963969455.1. NCBI lineage: Eukaryota > Metazoa > Arthropoda > Insecta > Hymenoptera > Argidae > Arge > Arge pagana. The sequence goes on along the minus strand of OZ018309.1, from coordinate 19,819,038 downwards.
AGACCGGAGGAAATCCCGGTGGGAAGTTGGGAAGAGGATGGAAAAACGATTTCCGGGTCGCAGCTTGCGATTGCACTTCGTCGCGACGGTCACGTTTTTGACCCGAACTCGTGATTTTCGTCGACGTCGAGCTTCTCACAGTCGCGGACGAATTCTCGGGTCAGACGGATTATCACCGACTTATCGCGACTGTTGAAGACGACACGTTCGAAACACCGACGAGAGAAGCGACGGACCATCCATAAGTCACTATCGACCCGATGCAGCCTCGCTGGAATCGATAAACGCTTACTTCTAATTCGCTGATTCTTGGTCGCACGGACTTATTCCTACTACCGCGAGGAGACAGACCGTGTTTCGATTTCCGGTTGGCTGTGGTTACCGGAAACGGGAGGATGACAGGGAAAATCAACGAACCGTGAAAGTGCAAGTTTCATCGATCCGTCGAAATGGGTACTGTTAAAAGAAACAAAGGCGTTGCTTGGTACTCGACCTGTTATTGCGTAGGTCATGATCTCATTGGAAAATCTCAAACATTACTCAAATCGTTGCCGATCGAGGGGATGAGCGGAATAACGGCGTAGCTCGATTTATACCGCTTCTGAGTTTGTGTCGGAATATTAATCAGCAACTTTCGATGCGTGATATACAGGGTGATTCATTTTAGTCGGCCCAGCCGATGTTTCCGAAACTAATCACGACACGGAAAAAAGATTGGTATAAAATATTCAGGGTTCTGAAAGGGACCAAACTTGGTGGTATCGGTATTTCTGTAAGTGCAGCCGCCGAGGCCAGGCAAAGGTCAAGTTGGTTTTTTCAAAGGGAATGACATATTTTCTCTACAGAATCTGGAAGAGCGTCAAATTTTGCACCAAAAAGCACCTACATGCATATGGCCTAAGGTCAATTATGCGTTCACGTATTTTGAATAGGAAATCTTTGCACGCTCTAGGAAAGCACCTAACGTTAATATTAATAGCTCAAATTTTTAGGCAGCTTGCTTTTGGAAATAACCAACAAACTTTTCAGTTGGGACTGAAAACAGCAAAATAGTCGTGATAATAAAAGCACCCTGATACATGTATAACTAACGATAAGGTTGAAAGAAGAAGTATAAATATTTTTTCCAATGAATTGTATATAATTATGGTTCCAAAAAGGGGCCCCCACACGTTTCTCGGCCCTGGGGCCCTCACATTCGTAATTCGGCCCTGGTTTTATCTATTATTCATTACTGATCCCATGAATTTCATCGTATTCTCACGAACCATCAACGCCTTTCCAATCCTCAGGACAAAATACACTCCATTCCATATTTTCTAAACGCAGTTTCATGATCCCAGTTCGAATTTGTTTTGTCGATAAATTCCTTCGCGACAATGGTGAATTCACTTTGGTGGCAATGTCATTATTATGTCATATTGATTCGCTTAAAAGTTTTTCGGATCAACTCGAACTCGAACACGTCGTGTAGATAATGCGATATAACCGTGTCCTCCGTTATCGTAACGAACGCGATTGTTGTGAAAAAATAATTCGAGCTGCGTGGTCAATACGGCGGACAATTTCTAGGGAAAACCATTTTCAATCCATGCCCATATTTACCGTCCCGTTTTTTATTATCGCACATCGAACGAACATCACCGACGGGATCCTTGCATTAGGAAATATCGAATCGCTGCGACCTTGAGAAAATTGTCGCGGATGTTTGATCCATGAATCGCTAGATTAATTGAAGAATCAATTACATTCTCGATGAGACGATCGCGACGCTGTTCTCCGAGAGAGAGAGAGAGAGAGAGAGAGAGAGAGCGAGAGAGCGAGGTGTAAACTAATCCCTTCGCGATGTCCTTTCCGTCGCGTTTCGAGCTGGTCTATTTGGAGAGGCGACCGCTAACTAATCTGACAAGACGCGAAGGAACAATTTTGCAATTTCACTCACAGTTAAACTTCCATTACGCGTTCCACCGACGCGGCGTTATTCCCCGTACGGCTATGTGGTCGGGAAACGCGAATAGGTAACGTGGCGCCGGGCGGAACCGGACGAAATAATTTATTCGAACTCGAATGCATTTTTATTCGCAATTCGTTCCGTTCGCGAAACCCTGACTGATCGATGTTATTTGGCTTTCATGAGTAGATTAGCCTCGTTGCTTATGGAACGGGTTCGTTTATTCTTCCGATCACGCGTCGACGGTCCGTCCAATCAATCAGAGAGAATCGCTATGCCGATCTCGCTGGCGATACAATCGTAAATCTTCGGGATTCTCGTTCGGATCGTGACCCTCGGAGATGCGGCGACGAAACTTGGATCTCGCAGAAATCTACCAATTCGTAACTGTCGTGGGATGACGCAGGTTCGATTGGATCGATCGCGTAACACGGCCGCCCCGATCCGCGCTGAAATTTTCGCGACGTGTCCACGAATTTCATCGAGGCGCAATATTATCCGTAATATAATTCAATTCCGTCGAAGACGTCGGCCAGGTTCGGCGATACCATTCGAAACGTATCGAGGATATAACCATAAAAGGCTTTTTATTCGCCAGATCCTTCTGATTGCCGTCTAAAATGTGTCGCTGAACGAGCTTTTCGTTAAATTCGTATCGAGCATAAATTTTTTTCAAAAAACACCAAGTAGAATTGGGACAGAATTGCTAAGATTCTTATGAAAAAAATAATACCCCAATTCTTTAAATTCAATTTTTTAATTGACATGTTTTTCACTGAACAAATAAATTGAATGGCTAACGAGAATTATTCCCACTACAGAAATAGATTCAATGGTGAATGAAAATTTCTCTCATAAGAATTTTTTTTTTTAAGGTTGATAGAAATTTCTCTAGTTTAAAAAATTAATTCGATGGTCGATGGGCATGCCACTGCGTTGAAAAATGTAAAGCATTATTTCCTGCCCTGAATCGAAGTAGACATTCATATCTTATTTTGTACTCATACGGCGTACTAAGTTAACGCAGCTCTGTGATTAAGTTCGACTTCGCGGTGAAAATGATAACGAGGAAAAGTTGAAAAAGCGAGAGTTTTGTTTTTTTGATAGCGAGGAGGTGAGAGAAGTCGATGCTACGAGTTTTGCAGTGCGTATAAATTTTGCTTCGATATGAATTATGCGAGATATTCTGACGATACGAACAGCCGCGGCGCAATGTAACGTGACCTGGATATCGATTCAATAAGACATATCAACCCGTCAATCGCATGTTCATTGAAACAAAGCTTGACGGAACATTATCTACCCAAACAAGCATTCATTATCGCTCTGGCGATAATAACACGAATTTTTATATCATACGCACGCGCAAACGAGTTAACTGATACGATGAAAAGAGGAGATTTTGATGAGATGATATCGACGTTTATACGGTAATGAAATTCCCGATGAAAAGGTTACGGACAGATTTACATAACGTCGCGAATGCGTCGAACGAGGGTAATCCGATTGATACTCTCAGAGCTGGAACATAACTCGACTGAACTTACGTTAGTGGAATAGTATTTTACTCGCGCGACCGGGGGAGAAACTTGCGCGAGAGTTCTACATTTATGAAAAGCTCGAATGTCGTATTTATATCTTGAAAATATTGAAGCCATACATTTTTTCAACTTCTTCAAACAGGATTTGTCTTTTTTTTTGTTTTTTAGATTTTCTAAATGTTTTTTCCAATTTTCCACGATATTTATATTTTAAAGTTGCGGAATTAGTTGAAGCTTGAAATAATCTAATTATTGTGAGTTTTTCAGAAATATTTTAGCCTCACGCGTTAATTCGATGATTCATTCCGCAATGTATTTGATAAACATAAATGAAAACGAATTATATCTTCATTAGTCATTCTTAAATTTGATGGTTTGTCGAGGTTAAC